>PVJN01016542.1:15426-42397 GCA_004026805.1 Lasiurus borealis
GTGTGTGTGTGTGTGTGAAAGGCTGCCTGCAGCAGCACACTGACGGAGCTATCCTTCACTCAGATGGCTCCATAATTGTAAGTGGGAAATGAAACCTTTCAGGATCCATACTCCCTTTCCATTAGAAAGGTAAATTTAGCTTCTGAGATTCAGCCCCTGAAATCAGGATGCCGACACCAATGTGCAGCCTTCACAAGCAAGGCGTGTGCTGACACGGTGCTAACTATAGCTCTGGGCCAGGACGAGTTCATAGATTTTGTATCTAACGCGGTCCTCGCCACAGCTAGCAACTCCGCCACAATCTGCTGAGCTCAGCATCTCGCCGGGCTGGCGGAGGGGGCTCGACTCCTTATCTGATCTTCATCCTCTGGTCGATGCAAGGGCGGGAGGACTCGACACAGAGAAGGAGCATTCGATAGACGGGCTCAACGTGTACTGAAGGGACCCAGTCCTCAAAAACGTTAGCATCCTTACGGTGCTAACCCTCCCTGATACTTCAGGGAAGAGGTGAGCCAGTGAGTCTCACCTCCGGGAGCCTCTGCCTCAGCTCAGCGCGAGCTATTTCTCACCCGATCTCCATCCTCTGAGGTGCAGGCAGCCCTGAGAGGAGCGAACTGAGACATAAAGACTCGACTTGAATTCGTAGAGGAGGTAGCACATCCACAGGGGACACCAGAGGAGATGGAAGGGCCGTGGTGCTTTGCGAGGACACAGCTTCGTGACTGCATCAGGGGCAGCTGGAGGAGGCTTTGGTCACCTCCAAACACCTTCCGGCTACTCCCCCAAAGCCACCCACCCAAGCATACGCTGTCACTTTAACTCAGTGGTTTCAGCTCTGGCTGCAGGTCAGAGCCTCCGGAGAGGTTTTAAAAGACCCCCAGGCCCATTAAAGCGGGCTGTCTGGGCTGGGGCCCCGGCACAGGGTTCTGGGTTTGGGCTGTTTTTAAGCTCCCAAAGTGACTCCACACTAAGACCCCCTGGCCTAAGCGAACAAGAGATCCAGACGCTGGAAACACAGCTTCCAGACGGTTCTTTCCTGCATCACGCTGACCGTTCTCAGTGCGCCCTTCGTGCCGGTTACCACCGTGGTCTGGTTCTCCCAGGGGACTGCCAGCCCCTCCAGGACAAGGGACCATTGTCACCCAAGTGCCCACAGTGCTTAGCGCGGTGCCCAGCGCGCAGCCACGCTGTGGGGAGTGGTTCTGGGTGAACAAAGATGTCTGTTTCACACAGAGCAACGAAGCGGATGACCTGGCCCGAGATCAAGGAGCTGAAACAACTATGATAGAAATCCACCTGGGCAAAGAGACGTTCTGCGAGGCTTTGCAACACAATCTCTCTCTCAAAAAAATAAAATAAAATCACAGCTAAAGACCTTAAGTAACTGCAGTTGTCCTGAGTCTACGTTCCCCACACAGACCCCCGGCACAGCTGTGACAACCCATGTGTGAGCACATCCCGCTGGCAGCTGGAGGCTGGGAGCTGTGAAACAGGAAGTCCTTCAATGCCTCAATGTGCTCCTCACAGAGCATCTCTCTCATTTTAAAAATTAAAAAAATATATATTTTATTGTTTTTTTATAGAGAGGAAGAGAGAGGGATAGAGAGTTAAAAACATCCAAGAGAGAGAAACATCCATCAGCCGCCTCCTGCACACCCCCTACTGGGGATGTGCCCGCAAACAAGGTACATGCCCTTGACCGGAATTGAACCCGGGATCTTTCAGTCTGCAGGCCGACGCTCTATCCACTGAGCCACGCCGGTTTCGGCAGAGCATCTCTCTTGAGTGCTTTCTGTCCCCCCCCACCCCGCCCTCGTGGGAAGCCCCCGTGTTTTGTCAAGGTGCCACCACCCAGCTGGGCCATCGCCGGGATTTCCCTTCGGCCCAGGCGGGGGGTGTCTATTCACGCCCCCCAGCCTCCCCCACGGCTGGCCCGGGCAGGAGGTGACCTTCTGACGGGTGGGCCCCAGTTCCGCTCACCTGCACAGCTCTGCTGGGGCTCCCAGTGGACGCCGACGCCCTCGCGCTGGCAGGCCCGGGTGTACGCCAGGAAGGACTCGCAGTAGCAGTTTTTATGGACCGGACACTCGCACATGTCCGTCACACAGGACCTGCAGGGGCCAAGAGGAAGAGAAGCATTCAAGGATACCCACCACCCGAAACGTGACTTGCAGCAAAGGGTGAGGGGTGAGTGGGGAAGCTTGACTGGCCACTGAGGCTGCTGTCTTAGGTGGGACACTTAAAACGGGTGTGACAATTTGCCATGGAACCTGGAGCAGGAGGGTCCCAGGAAAAGCCATGTTCTGGGTTCCCCTCAATCCAGAGCAGCAGCCACTGTCCCCCCTGATTGGCGAGCACCGGGGATGCGTCAGGGGTGACTGAGGGACTGGACTGCTTTTTCTTTAATTTATAGTCAAGTTGTTTCAGCTTACATTTTTAAGTGTTTTGATTACTGTCAGAGAGAGGACGGGAGGGAGAGAAAGAAAAAAACATCACTGATGAAAGAGAATCATCTATCAGCTGCCTCCTGCACACCCCCGACTGGGGATGGACCTGCAACCTGGGCATGTGCTGTGACCGGGAATGGAACTGTGACCTCCTGGTTCATGGGTCCATGCTCAACCACAGAACCACAATGGCTAGGCTCCTTGATTTCATTTTAATTAACTTAGATGTGAACTGACACGTGGGCCCAGGGGTTATCACGCTGGAAAGGCAGTTCTTTGAATATAGCCACCATTCAAGGAATTGTCCTTCGGTGACCAGCTCTGACATGGGAACGGTAGGCACTAACTGCCATAGACCCGAAAAGGTGGCCAGGGGCGAAAGCACAGAATCCCACAGTGATATCTTGACTCAGTCTCTTTTTTTAAAAAAAAATATATTTTATTGATTTTTTACAGAGAGAAAGGGAGAGGGATAGAGAGTTAGAAACATGGATGAGAGAGAGACATCGATCAGCTGCCTCCTGCACACCTCCTACTGGGGATGTTCCCGCAACCAAGGTACATGCCCTTGATTGGAATCGAACCTGGGGCCTCTCAGTCTGCAGGCCGACGCTCTATCCACTGAGCCATACCAGTTCAGCGAAAAGATGTGTTTTATGTTATCACAGAAGTTAAAACATAAGATGTCTCTTCACACATCACGTTGACAACTTTTACACAAACTTGTGCCCAGCGTCTCAAAGAGAGTGTAGACATTGACAGTCCAAACCCTGCTGGCAGTGGGGCCACTCTGAGCGCTCTCAGGCCAAGGTCCTTCTTCCTGGCTGCACCGCCCCACACACCCCTTTATTCTCACACAGACCCTTGGAGTCCCAGGCACCCCTTTCCCTGTTTGTGGGAGAACGAGGATGCATCCGCTCAGCCGGCCACACGCGGCTCAGTAAACACGCGGCGCATCATCAGGAGACTGGGCGGGAGTGGCCTAGTGACCGGTCCTTGCCTCCTCAGGCCAGACGCTGGGCACGGATGGCCTTGTGCCCGGAGACCCTGGCGGCCACCCAACACGGCCATGGCCCCGGGCGCGGCTGGCTGCAGCCGCCTCAGAACTAGGCCGCTTCTCCCGGCGCCTTCTACTGCCAGGTCCACTCTGAACGTTCTGTCCTGCTCTGTGAGTCCAGGGGCGTGCGGTTTTCCTTTAATGCACAGCGGGAAAAGGTCTGGATGAGCCGAAGCCGGTGTGGCTCAGTGGATAGAGCATCGGCCTGCAGACTGAAAGGTCCCAGGTTCCATTCTGGTCAGGGGCATGTACCTTGGTTGCGGACACATCCCCAGTGGGGGGCGTGCAGGAGGCGGCTGATCGATGTCTCTCTCTCATCAATGTTTCTAACTCTCTGTCCCTCTCCTTTCCTCTCTGTAAAAAGTCAGTAAAATATATTTTTTGGAAAAAAAAAAAAAGGTCCGGATGTGAGAATTCTGCTCTCGGACACATTCTCGGAAAAGCGCATTCAATATTGTCAGAATAACCCGAGCTCGCCCTGTTATTAGAAAGGCAAACCTGCCGCGCCGCTACAATCCAAACATCCGACATCCCTCGCTGCCTAGCAACGGCCTGCCGGGCGGCTCTGCCTCGACTTTTCCTGGCATGAGGGCCACCTGTAGGGGAGAGGCCGCACTCAGGTCTTGGCTGTCCAGACGCAGTTTAAATTGCGGGGAGCTCTCCACGCTGCTGCAGGGGGGACAGAGAGGCGAGCAGGAGGCGGGCAGCAGCCAGGGGGCCCTGCCCAGGAGGAGCCTGGGGCTGCATGACGTGGGTCAACGTTTCTGGGAGCGACAGTGGCATCGGGGCGGGAAGGCGGCACACGATCCCTGGCTCGATCCCTGGCTCTCCTTCCTGCATGTCCCTGCGAAGTTCACGGACCGGTGTGAAGGCACCTCAGGCCTGTTAGCGCCTGGCATAGAAGAGGCAGAGTCCCGCCTGGGTGGACACAGCGCGTGTAACCTCCAAGAGCCTATCCAAAAAGCCCATGTACTTTGCCAAAATCGGTGTGGCTCAGTGGATAGAGTGTCAGCCTGCGGACTGAAGGGTCCCAGGTTTGATTCCAGTCAAGGGCATGTATCTTGGTTTGCAGGCACATCCCCAGTGGGGGGCATGCAAGAGGCAGCTGATCGATGTCTCTTTCTCATCGATGTTTCTAACTCTCTATCCCTCTCCCTTCCTCTCTGTGAAAAATCAATAATATATATATATATTTTTAAAAAACTCACTTATGCTTTAACCCTTGACATTCTGCCCTGACCTCCCTCGCCAGAGTTGCAGGGAAGTGACTGGAGGGAGTCAGCACAGGAAGAAGGCAGATCCGTGTCACATGACCCCTCGGAAGGTCACCTCCTCCCTAACTCAGCAGTGGCTCCCTCTCCTCCTCCTCCGTCTCTGCGGGCACCCCCACACGTGCACCAGAAACAGTGCTCCAGCTGCATAAACAGGGCCACAGGTGCAATGCTGGGGAATGAGGGGAGGATGGGGATGTAGGGGCGTCGCTTCACTGAGCTGTTCACAAAGGGGGTGCCAGCCCACGGAGCCCCAGCAGGGAGTCGTTGCTGCTCATTCCAGACCCTTCCCGGCCAGCTGCGCGGCACCCCTGGGGCTGGTGTTGGGAGAGTAACCCGCAGCGAGCGTGGCTTCCGTCCTGGTTCTGTGGCCGCGGGGCCGCTGGGCCGGCACAGCAAGGCCGGGCTGCTGGAGGGCTTGTCACCCACGCCACCGAGGCGGCCGTGGCTCTGGCTGGGACCCTGAGCCTCCCTGCCGGCCAGCCTCACCCAGCGCCCCGCACAGACACGCGCCGGCCCTCCATGGCCCAGAACGAGGTCACTGGTTATGTTCGTTCCCGGTTCTAAGCGAGGCTCCGCGATGGACAGAACTGGGCCCACCAAGGACGAGAGATCGTGCGGACCCCAAAAGCCAGACGCCAGGTGACCGAGGGGCTGTGACGGGCAGGAAGCCAGGGCGGCGGATCCTGAGGACTGACTCCCTGCAGGCGGGCAAGTGTGTCCGCCAGAAGGACTCACGGAGCGGGAGACCCGGCAGCCGGTCCTCCAGGGTGGCAGGTGGTCAGGTGGCAGATAGGCGCGGGCAGAGCAGGGATGAGGGTCACCTGGGTGACCTAGCAACCAATCAGTGTTCAATGTGTCTCTCACAGGGATGTTTTTCTGACGGAAGCCCTCCCCTCTCTTCCTCCCTCTCTCCCTCCATCCCTTCCTTCCACTCTCTTAAAAAAAAAGAAAGGAAGGAAAGAAGGAAGGAAGGAAGGAAGGAAGGAAGGAAGGAAGGAAGGAAGGAAGGAGGAAGGAAAGAGGAAGGAAGGAGGAAGGAAGGAAGGAAGGAAGGAAGGAAGGAAGAAGGAAGGAAGGGATGGAGGGAGGGAGGAAGGAAGGAAGGAAGGGAAAAGATATCCTCGGGTGAGGATTAACAACAAAGAACACCAAAAACCAAGGGCCCCACCATTCGACCCCATTAAGACACTGAAAAATCCTGACCGCTTTCATCCTGTCAGCCCTTCCTGGAGGCAGTGCCACTCTTGTGCAGCAGAAGCCAGTGTGGCACGGAAGTCCAGCCTGGGCATCAGCCTCGGGTGCCCGCCTAAAGCTAGAGACCAGGGATGTGGAGGAACGGAGGCATCTGAGGACACAGAGGCCGCCGTTCCAGAGCGGCGACGCTGACAGCATCCCGCAGGCACCCATTTCCAAAGGAGGCCCTGGGACTTCCCCAGACGGGAGGCTGCACGGCCACCGTGCATTTTCTGGACCTGCCCTCTGTCCCCCCGAACAAGGCCACGCTCAGACCCGCTGTGGGAATCTGATCTGGTGGCCGGAGTGTCTGTGTCTCGGGGCTGGGGGCGGGGGGCACACCGTCCTGTTTACCCCACATTCAGGGCTGATGACTTTAAAGGGGCCAGAGCCAGAGACTGGAACCACCGTCCGTCAGAAATACTGAGTCAGGGAGAAAGCTGGGCCCTCTGCTGGGGCAGGAAGCACGGCCTCCACGGAGCGGGGAGCTGGGGAGTGGCAGGCCACGGTCCTCAGACATTGGCTGCCACGCCCCTCTTCCAGGGAAAACTCTCTCAGTTTGGGCGAAGATGCAGCACAAGCCAGCCAGGGAGCAGGGAAGCCTGGTCACCACCCCCCTCTAGTGGTTGAGAGCTAGAGCGTCAAGTAACGCTTCTTCCTATCCCAGCATTTGCTTCTGACTCCTCACATTTTGGTGGACGCTGGCTGATAAAAGAGAACGGAAAAAAAAGCTGCTTGTCCGGAAATGGATCACTTTTCTTTTAAAGATGCCCAGTGCACCATTGTCACACCCTCTGTGAAACAGCTAGAAGGCGGGGGTGCACCAAATCCCTGCGGAAGCCTCAGGCCTGCCCAGGTGCCCACAGCAGGGAGCCTCTGGGAGCTGCACCTGCAGAGCAGGCCAGGTGCAGCGTCAGCGGGGGAAAGCCTGCGCTTTTCCACTTTCTGCAATTTCATGTCACCTGCGCATTGCACCTGACGCTGCAAACTGTACCTAATGCTGTGCACTGAACTGAAACCTAAACCTCCACACGGCACCTAAACCTCCACACTGCACCTAAACCTAAATCTTCACACTGCACCTAAACCTAATCTCCACACTGCACCTAACCTGCTCACTGTACCTAAACCTCCACACTGCACCTAAACCTAAACCTCCACACTGCACCTAAATCTTCACACTGCACCTAAACCTAATCTCCACACTGCACCTAAACCTAATCTCCACACTGCACCTAAACCTAATCTCCACACTGCACCTGAACCTCCACACTGCACCTAAACCTCTGCACTGCACCTAAATCTATGCACTGCCCCTAAACCTCCACACTGCACCTGAACCTCCACACTGCACCTAAACCTCCACACTGCACCTAAACCTAATCTCCACACTGCACCTAAACCTAATCTCCACACTGCACCTAAATCTACACACTGCACCTAAACCTCTGCACTGCACCTAAACCTCCACACTGCACCTAAATTTACACACTGCACCTAGCACTCAGCTAAGCCCCAACCTAAGTGACAGTCCCCCTTAGAAAGACCTTCCAGAAAGGAGAGGGGCTCTCCACCCAGAACATCTCAAGCAATCCCTCTTCTCAGGGCGAGCTGCTCATTAGTCTCTACCCACGTGGATGGATCACCCCGTCACTGAGACTGTCCCTTTCAACTCACCAAACGCTCACCGAGTTGTGTGCAAGGCTCCATGGGGAAGGAGGCAGGAAAGAGGACCCCACCTTCAACGTGGGGTGGTGAGTGAGGGGGCAGGGCAAGACCCGTCAGTCAAGGCTGTAGGTAACACGCAGCACCCTTAGGGAGGCTGCCCTGGAGGGGGTGACCCCTTGAATCATGCTCCGGGACCCCACTCATCTCTGCACACCTGTGCCCACACGGGTGTCCCCCTAGAACATGTGGGAGCCGGAAGAGGCAGCCGGGCGAGGCAAAGAGCACCGCGGAGCCACCACCCCTGTGAACGCCCAGCTCTCACCTGTGGCCCATTCTTCCCATTTCTATGCCCGTCTCCCCTGAGCATCTGTCACAGGCTCCAGGGAAAGTACCCGAGAAAGCAGCCTGACCCCACTCCCGCCACCGCCACGCCCCATGAGGAGAAGAACCCAGCCACCCGCGGACAAGGCACCGGGGTCTCCCGGCTTTGCCAGCTCAAGCTCAGAGACAAGGCCGTCCATCTTTCCTTCCTTCCACGCCAGGGTGGCAGCCCCGTGGCATGTTCTCGGGGATGTGTTGCCCAAGGGGTGCCTTCACGCCCACCATCTGTGGTCCAGCAGCCAGGATGGGCTGCCCAGCTGGGGGCCGGCTGCCTGCGGAAGGGCAGTGTTGGGGGGTGCAGACACGAGTGGCCGCGGAGGGAGGACCCGGCATCTGGAGGCCACACCCCGCCCCACGCAGCAGCCGCCACCGCCCCACTGCTTCAAAGGGCCGGGCCCTCCGAGGCCTTTTTCGCATTAGGCCCTGGCCCGTCGCCAAGGCCCACAGCCCTCCGCTCGCTGCGGGGAGAAGGGGCGGCAGGACGGCCCCTCTGAAGGATGTGGCGCGCGGGGGAGCCGTGTCAGATGCTGGGTGCCTTTCATCACGCATCAGCCCGGCCCTCTGGCTCTACAATAAACCAGAACCCACAGACAGGGCTGCACCCGGACGGCTGTTTGCACCCATCTTCTGGACAGCTTGGAGGTGCAGGGAAAACTCAGTCTGCTGGGCCATCCCGTCGCCTGCCACCCCACCACCGCTGCCACAGGGGATGGTATGAGGCCATTCTCACGTCACCAAAAAGAGGCTCCTGGAGCAGACAGTCCCAAAATCCAAACCATAAATGCCATGGGCCAACCGCCTCCTTGGCAGCCCCTTCCAGAGTGGGTGCGCCCCCTGTGAGCCCCCCAAAGATAGGATGCAAGGCCTGTTTTCCAGAAGCTACGGAGGGGACCCCTCACAGCCCAAGAGAGGAAGAGGTGGGGATGAGGCAACACTTCCTGAGGACCTACTACGTGTTAGGTGCATTGCATCTATGAGAACCTCTCGTCTTGACTGCATAATGTCTAACAGAATAGAACTAAGAGCCAAGGAAGTCAAGCAATTTTCTTTCTTTCTTTCTTTCTTTCTTTCTTTCTTTCTTTCTTTCTTTCTTTCATTCTTTCTTTCTTTCTCTCTCTCTCTCTCTCTCTCTTTCTTTCTTTCCTTTCTTTCTTTCTTCCTTTCTTTTTTCTTTCTTTCTCTTTCCCTTCCTTCCTTCTTTCCTTCCTTCCTTCCTTCCTTCCTTCTTTCTCTTTCTCCTTTCTTTCTTTCTTCTTTCTTTCTTTCTTTCTTTCTTTCTTTCTTTCTTTCTTTCTCTTTCTCTTTCCCCCCTCCCTCCCTTCCTTTTTCTTTTCTTTTCTTTCTTTCTTTCTTTCTTTCTTTCTTTCTTTCTTTCTTTCTTTCTTTCTCTTCCTTCCTTCCTTCCTTCCTTCCTTCCTTCCTTCCTTCCTTCCTTCTTTCTTCCTTTCTTTTTTCTTTCTTTCTCTTTCCCTTCCTTCCTTCCTTCCTTCCCTCCTTCCTTCCTTCCTTCCTTCCTTCCTTCCTTCCTTCCTTCCTTCCTTCCTTCCTTCCTTCCTTCCTTCCTGCGATTCCGATCAAGGGTACATACCTTAGTTGTGGGCACATCCACAGTAGGGGGTGTGCAGAAGGCAGCTGATCCATATTTCTCTCTCATCGATGTTTCTAACTCTCTCTCCCTTTCTCTCTGTGAAAAATCAATTATATATATATATTTAAAGTAAGTGAGGACAGGTCACAAATTAAGTAAAAAGATTGCCATTCCCTTCACTTAAGAGTTACTAGTAAATCCCTAATAACTAAATAAATGAATGAAAAAGGGGGGGAAAAACAACATAAAATTTCCTATACTTATATAAGACATAGAGGGGAAGGGGTGAAAATCAAGGCTACCTTCTAGATCAAACATGTCAAACTCAAAGGCTAACACGAGCCAAATAAACGAGGCATGTGGCCTGCGGGCCATGAGTTTGACATGCTTGTTCTAGATACACAGTTGGGTGAAGGAAGTCCAAGGCCCCAATGTAAATGTCTAGCAAAGAAGGAAGTGGAACTGAATGACATTTTCAGATAGTTTTTTTTTTAATTTTTTAAAAATATATTTTATTGATTTTTCACAGAAAGGAAGGGGAAGGGATAGAAAGCCAGAAACATCGATGAGAGAGAGACATCGATAAGCCACCTCCTGCACGCCCCCCACTGGGGATGTGCCCTTAACCAATGTACATGCCCTTGACTGGAACTGAACCTGGGACCTTTTAGTTCGCAGCCCGACGCTCTATCCTCTGAGCCAAACCAGTTTCGGCCATTTTCAGATGGTTTTGCCAGGAGAGGAAAGACTGCAGACGAGGACAAAAGTACCACCTCTAGAGAAGGAGAGTTCTCCCTGGTCTCCGTCTACGACCGCGGGGACCAAGGGAGAATGAACGGGAATAAAACTGAGCTCCAGTTTTAACCAGACAGAAATTTCATGCTGGAGACATTGGCCCTTCGCTCCTATGGAAAGAAAGACACTACGGCCGGCTTTCTAGACCTCCTTTTTACGATCTGAGGCTAATGATGGAACATTCCCTCTCCCCGCACCAAACCACCTGAAATTCAGAAACCACGTTCCTCGTGCTGGGGGTGGGCTTCTCTGGATGTCTGCTTCCTGAAGATCTGAACGCTCTCAACCATCAAACAAAGGTCATAACGAGAACCACTGTGGCAAGCCATCTTGGTGTGGGCCAGGGAGGACTTGAAAACCCAGCCAAGGGGCTGGGTGAGTCATAAACAGTCACAGGATCATAAAATCGAGAGTCTTAAAAAGACACTGGTGAACATCTACTCCCCGCAGGAGTTCCTTTTATAGCATCCTGGACAGATGGTCCTGCATCTGCCTCATCTGCACTGAGGGCTGGGGAGCTTTTGAGGAATCTCATTCCTGTAATAGACAATTAAAGGAGCTTCCTCGCAGATTAAACGGAAGTGTGTTCTGCAGCTTCCCTCCATTTGTTCAGAGTCTGCCTTCTGTCACACCGTGGACTCGTTCCGTGCTCTCCTGGCTTCCCTGTGATACCCTCTTCCAACGCATGACAAACAGGAGCGATGTTCCCCTCAGATGTTCGCTTTAGGGGACTTCCAGAAATACAGTGGTACCTCGAGATACGAGTGCCCTCACATACGAGATTTTTGAGATACGAGCTGTCGAGCGAGCGATTTTTGCTTTGAAATACGAGCAACATTTGATATACGAGTCATTGCGAGGATCGGCCGGCTGCACACTACCCACCAGTTTACCGAGACTCAAGCGTCTCCTAGTTTCCCACGCCTCAAGGTGACGGAACGAATTAAACTCGTATCTCGAGGTACCACTGTATTCGCATGACACCATTTGTATTAATTCCTGCGCTTCGATTTCCTTTTACATCCACCAGCTGAAGGGTATCTAAACCTTTTCCTTTGTATTTATTCTTTCTACAGAACGGGGACATGGTGCATGCCTCCAAGTTAGGGGTAACGATGTAAAAGATGGGGTTCCAACTCCAAACTACATAACGTGCTACAATAAATGGTAATAAAAAGAGGAAAATGCTGGGTGCTGTACGACACGGTGCAGTATTACCAGAGAACTTCAAGGGGGGAAGGGAGAGGAGAGTACAGTGGTGCCTCGAGATACGAGTTTCATTCGTTCCGTAACCTTGAGGCGTGGGAAACTATGAGACGCTCGAGTTGCAGTAAATTGGTGGGTCGTGTGCAGCCGGCCGATCCACGCGATGACTCCTATCTCAACTGTTGCTCGTATTTCAAAGCAAAAATCGCTCGCTCGATGGCTCGTATCTCAAAAATCTTGTATGTTAGGGCACTCGTATCTCGAGGTACCACTGTATTTTGATGTGGAGGGTAGGGAGTGAGAAGTTAGGAAAGATTTCAAGGAGGAGGCTTCATTTGAGTTATAACTTAAAGAGTAAGTTTTACCCAGGCAAAAAAAGGAAGTCTTTCAGAAAACTCACGTTTTAGAAATATTTTTGTTAGAAATACCTCAGGTCCCGGTGGGGGACTCACGAGCATTAAGAACAGAAACAGAAGTCATAGGAAAGGTGGGCTGTGCTCATGTCACCAAGTCCCTGGTAGGCCAACCTCCAGAGAAGCTAAACCTTCTGTGAAGATCAGAGGAGTCGCTGACAGATTTGAGTGCCAAGTGATAACATACAAACTACACCTCCGGAGAGTAAGCTGATCACAGTGCCTTCGGCGGGCTGAGGGCAGTGGAGGAGGAGGATTAAACGCGGGATGAAGGAGCTATTGCCGATAACCCAACGTGGGGTTAGGAGAGAAAAAAAGATACAACCAGAGTCTTATCTGCTAAAGTGTCAACAGGAATCCAGAAACGTAAAGCCCGTGGAATAGAAGAGGCGCACACTATAGAGTCTGACAAAGGGGTTTATGTTGGGACAAGAGGGAAAAGTGGCGTTCAAGATGCCACTGGAGACTTGAGACGAGGTTTGAAGTCTGTCAAGGAATCAGAGGAATGCGGGAGGAGGAGCTGGTAGTGCAAAGAGGAGTGGAAGGACAGACAGAGTTCTTAGTTAAGATGCTGAGATTCCAGTGAAATACCCAGGCAGAGATGTGATGGTAAATAATTAGCAAATGGCTCTTGGGGGTGTTGGGGAGAAGAGAGAACCCCTGATGTGCAGTGTCTGCCAATGCCTGTGGTGTCAATTCTCCTGCTCTAGCACTTTCAAGCTACCAACTCATCACTGAATGTGGAGTTGGAAGAGATGCTAGCAATTGGCCTCATAAGTCTGCTCTAGCACACCCCTGCCCCCAGCTGAAATAGTTCACAGCCGGTGCAGAGGGAAGACAGGAGTTAAGAGCATTCCTTACTGTCCAGTAAACAGAACGTGATTCTTTGTGAGACCAAGTTAACTCCGTGACTGGTGACACACTAGAGCGCCCCTACTGATGTGTTCCAATGCCTGACGAAAGCCATAAATAAATGTTCTCACTCTGTTACCAATATGCATGTCAACATCATGAGAATTAGTACTGACAGCTCCCAATGAGTTTACTCTCATTTTATTTTTCATAATGTCTCAGGGAGATTCCTCTTTTAAGATTTATTATGGTTTTGCCTGTCAATGAAATAGTATATTGCTGGAGCAATTTGGCTTAAAAAAACACACACACACATCAGCTGAGACTGGTTTGGCTCAGTGGATAGAGCGTCGGCTTGTGGACTGAAAGGTCCCAGGTTCGATTCCGGTTGGGGGCATGTACCTTGCTTTCGGGCACAACTCCAGTAGGGGGCATGCAGGAGGCAGCTGATCCATGTCTCTCATTGATGTTTCTGACTTTCTATCCCTCTCCCTTCCTCTCTGTGAAAAGTCAATAAAATATATTTAAAAAACAACAACAACAACAACAACACATCAACTATATGCTACTCTTGATTTCTTTCCAGCAGTATAACACTCTAGCAACAGGCCTGATTAATACCGGGGCAGTCCATGGTGCCATGAAATTGGTTAGGGGTATTATGGGAAACAAGGGATTTAAAAGGTGAGAAAAGTGAGTATGTTTAGCATAATTCTTAAGGGCCCGAGGATTTTCAGGATGGTGATGAGCAGTGGCTTCAACTTAACGTCACCAGCTGCATCAGCCCCTCACAAGACAGCCAGCGTGTCATTTGAAGGTTTAAATCCAGGCTCTGACGTCTCCTCTCTGGCTATGGAAGTCCCAGTGGCAGCTTCTTCCAACACAAGGCCATTTTGTCTACATGGCAAGACTGTTGTTTACGTAGCTGCCTTTAGTCAGTACGTTAGCTAGACCTTCTGAGTAACTTGCTGCATCTTTTACGTCAGCACTTGCTGCTCCACCTTGAACTTTTACGTTATGGAGATGGCTTCTTTCCTTAAATCCCATGAACCAACCTCTGCCAGCTTCACGCTCTTCTTCTGAAGCTACCTCACCTCTCCCAGGCCTCACAGAATTAAGAGACTTAGGCCCCTGCTCTGCATTAGGCTTTGGCTGAAGAGAATGTTGTGGCCGATTTTCACGTCCCTCTAGGGTACCAACAGGACTTTCTCCGCATCAGCAATAAGGCTGTTTCAACTCTCTTATCACTCCCGTGCTCACTGGAGCAGCACTTTTAATCTCCTTCAAGGACTTTCCCTTTGCCGTCACAGCTTGACTGTCTGGCATACCCGGCCTATTTGGCCTGTCTCAGCTTTTGGCATGCCTTTCTCACTGAACTTAATCACTTCTAACCTTTGATCTAAAGGGATGTGAGACTTCCTCTCACTTGATCACTTAGAAATCACTGTCGGTTAAAAAAAAAAAAAAGGCCTAATTTCAAGACTGTTGTGTCTCAGGGAGGCGGGAGGAGAGGGAGAAAGAGGGGAATGGGCAGCTGGTAGAGCAGTCAGAACATATGCGACATCTATCACTGATACAGAAGGTCTTAGGAAGCATGCTGAACAGAAAGATACAAGCCATGCTGTCAACAAATTAGTGTAACAGAAGATTTAAAAATGCAGAAGTAGCCGAAACCGGTTTGGCTCAGTGGATAGAGCGTCAGCCTATGGACTGAAAGGTCCCAGATTCGATTCCAGTCAAGGGCATGTATCTTGGTTTCGGGCACATCCCCAGTAGGGGGCGTGCAGGAGGCGGCTGGTCGATGTCTCTCATCGATGTTTCTGGCTCTCTATCCCTCTCCCTTCCTCTCTGTAAAAAATCAATAAAATATATTTTTAAAAAATGCAGAAGTATGGCTCAGTGGTTGAGCATGAACCTATGAACCAGAAGGCCACGGTTTGATTCCCAGTCAGGGCACATGCCCAGGTTGTGGGTTCGATCCCCAGTGTGGGTCATACAGGAGACAGTCTACCAATAATTCTCTCTCAACATTGATGTTTCTATCTCTCTCTCCCTTTCCTCTCTGAAATAAAAAATATATATTTAGAAAAAAATTGCAGAAGCTCTATGAAGCAAACAATAACAAGGACATGTGGAAACCAAGAGAATTTTCCAGGGGTCACAGAGCAGACTTTATTTTTATATTTAAAGTTTTGGCATTAGGTAAGTTTTAATAATGTGATAAGAATCAGAGCCATAAATGTGAAAAAAAATCATTTTTTAAAATCTCTGTGGCTGCACAATGGAAGCTGGGGGTATAAAAGCAGAGTTAGTGACTAATATGGGAGGAGATGGCGTCTGGGGCAAGAGAGGGAGGACCTTGACCCACAAAGAGATGCTGATGGCCATCACCAAGGCAACAGTGGTTGCTAATGCAACCAAGGAAATGGGAGTTCAGTTATGTATAAGAGCTTACATCAAGATGATTCAGAAACTGTCAGAATATGTAAGCGTCAGAGTTAAAGGAGAGAGAAGAGTCCATGGCTTGTACATTCAACAAATACTTGCTGAGCACCTTTCATGTGCCAAGCACTAAACTAGGCACCAGGAAAGAGAAACAAAGAAACAAACAAAACCTGTTTCAACACACAAGAAACCTACATGTACTTCATTAACTACAAACAAAAAACAAACGGAATTCAATGCATGATTTGTGGGAAATTAGGAAGTAAGTATGCTTTCACATTACAGAAGAGATCCCAAGCTTTAACTAATGGAGAAGAACCTAGAACTGCTGGGATGGGTGGGCGTAACACTGATCCGTACATTTGGCTCAAACTGAGCAAATGCAGAGGAACCAGGCCATCACCCTAGAGGATAATAATGCAGAGGGAAATGTAGAAGGGAAATAGGACCCAGACCTCTGGACCACTTATTCTCAGCCCTGATTGCATCTTGGAATCAGTAGGGAGCTTGAAACAACAGTGATGCCAGAGGCCACAACCTGCAGAGATTCTGCCTTAATTGGTCTGGGTGTGGCCACGGTATAAAAAAACCCTCCCATGACTCTCTGCGGCAGCTCTGAAGAATCCCAGAAATTGGTCCTCATCACTAGCAGAACAGGTTCCTGGTGTAGATATGGTTCACAGATTGCACTCGCTCTCAATTTTCCACAGGAATCCTCAGAGTCCATAAACTCACCTTTTTAGAACAGAGAAACTAAGATGCAATTTTTTAGAATCTTCTACAAGCTAAATAGCTTTTCCAACCTTAAAAGTGCCAAAGAGACACTGGCCCACACAGGGAAGGGTTTAGGGTTTGATTTTGGTCAAGGGCATATATACCTGGGTTGCTGGTTCAATCCATGGCCCAGTCAGGGTGAATGCTGGAGGCAACCAATCAATGTGGTTGTGTCCCTCTCCCATCAACGTTTCTCTCTCTCTCTCTCCCCCTCTGCCTCTCCCTCTCTTTCTCATCTCACCCTTCCTGGGGTGAAGATTTTTTTTTTTAAGGGCTGAAATAGACTGTTACCTTTTTTAGGTGCAGAAAAAGTTCTCCCTCTCTATTTCCTGGGTCCTCCACAATGTTTTAGACTTGACATCCTGCATTAAGTGTGTCAAAAATACTCAGTAAACCTGACAGTTACTTGATGAAAATGGAAAAGAAAACTTTCCTTCAGAAGTCCTGGGTGATGTTCACTGAATCGCAATCAAGCTTGATTCCGAGCTGACAAAGGTAGATTTGTGTTTCATCTGTACTCTGAGGTCTTCCCAAGGAAGACTGACTCTGTAATTCTTTCTCGTTGAATATTTTTGACCAAAATCCTCGGGGGTCAAAGAGAAAAGTGAGTAAGAATGCAAACAAAGCTATACTTCAAGAGTGAAAGACTAAAAATCAAGTCGCTTTTGAAAGTATAAATAAACTTAGGAAAAATGGAAGGAATTCAATTTGAAAATATAAACATTAAGAATTTTTGTACAATAAAAAAAATAAAGAAACCAAAATATTGAAACTAAAATACCAACCACTAGCTGTGTACCCCTGGGCAAGTAACTCAAATCTTTGTTCCTAATGAGATATTTCAAACAGAAAGGAACAGAAAGTAATATAGCAAGTAGCTATGTTTCCAGGACTCAGAATGAACAAATGTTAACATTTTGCTGTATTTGCTTTAGGGTTCTAAAAGAAAGAAAACATTAGAGGTATATTAGAAGTTCTCTTTCATCCCCTCTATCCCTAATTTCATTCCTCAGAGGAAAGGAACCATTCTTTCTTCACAATAATTTCATGTTTTCACTACATATAATTATATCCATGAACAATAATGGGTGGTATTCTTTTATATTTTTAATTTTACACAAATGGTATCACCTGTATATTCTTCTTGATTTTTCCACACAATACTATGTTTTCAAAATTTATGAGTCTTGATAATAAAACATCTAGTTCATTCACTTTAACCAATTTCTTTTTTTAAAATTTATTTTTATTGATTTTTTTACAGAAAGGAAAGGAGAGGGAAAGAGAGTTAGAAACATCGATGAGAGAGAGACACATAGATCAGCTGCCTCCTGCATGCCCCCTACTGGGGATGTGCCTGCAACCAAGTTACATGCCCTTGACCGGAATCGAATCTGGGACCTTTCAGTCCCTAGGCCGACACTCTATCCACTGAGCCACACCGGTTTCAGCTAACCAATCTCTAATGTTTTTTTTGTTGTTGTTGTTTGTTTTTGTAAGCCATTCACTTAATCATGTACCATTAGGTATTTCCAGTTTGTGTCTACTATTAAAAGTACTCCCAATAAAAATCCTTGTATATGTATTTTTGCTTTTTTGGAAAATTTTAAAAGTTTAATTGTATCATATGTTATATCAATCTTTGGAAGATGTTCAGACTTTTTGGAGTCTAATGGTCAAGTTCTCACAAATTCCACTTTTAAGTGGATACTCCGGTTCTTGAATGCAGAGTTCTATATGTCGATTAAATAACACTTGATTCTAATTGTTTACATTTTCTATATTTTTTAACCATTTTTTCAGCTGATCTAAGAGTAGTGTCTTAAAATCTTTCCTTATGACTCAAGAGTTGCCAAATTCAATTTGTAAACAGAAAAATTTTTGATGTATATGTGAAGGCAATGTGACAGAAGTCACATGTGACAACTTCTTAGCATATTGTTTCTATTATCTTATTTTCATCTTTAATTTGATTTTGTCTGCTATTACTGCTAGAGCACTTTCATTGGTTGGTATTAAGAAATATTTTCTCCCCTCTTTATTTTCAATCTTTCTATGCATTCTATTAGGTATTGCTCTTACAAACCACATGTAACTATATACAACTACTATTTTAGAAATCCAAAATGAGTCTATAACTTTTAATAGGCCACTTCAATCAATTCGTAATTTTTCCAATTATTTATCTATTTGGATTTTTGTCTTCTGTATCTTCATATTTTCTATTTGCAATGTATTTTTCTTCTTTATTTCTCCATTTTCTAGTTTCTATTTCCTTTAAGACAATGACTATTGTTACTGTCCTACCTAGCAATCCCATTGCTGGCTATCCACCCTATAGAACAATTAAGGGTCAGAAAGAACATGTATATGAAAATATCCCATGAAGCATTATATATAATGTTGGCCTAGAAACATGTGCAACAGTAGAGAACATCATGAAATATTTTATAACCCCTGCTACTTTTGAAGCCTATATAGCATAATGAGAAAATATTGAACGATGTTCTAGTGTTAGGAGGAGAAGCAGAATCCAGAGTTTCATGAGGACCACTATTTCAACCATGTAGAGGCATGTCAGTGTTTGGTTGAGAGGTGTCCAGCCACCTGGTTTCCTTGAGTAGCACTGCCCTTCTTTGCTGTGGCTCCATGTAAATGCCCTGGCACATGCAACTGGAGCATCTGACTCAGCCTGTGTCACACATGGCCGCTGTTTCTCACTCTCCCAAGTCCTAGCCAGGGATGTACGAACTCAACCAGAAAGTTCTCCTGAACTCACTGAATTAGTCAAGGTTCCCCGGAGAATCAGAACTAATAGGCTGGCTGGCTGGACGGATGGAGGGATAGATGGATAGGGTAAGAGAGATTTATGATATTTATTTTTAAAGAGTTATTTCAAGTATGAAGGCGGTTAGGTTCAAAATGGGTAGAGTAGGCTGGAGATGAGGGACACGGTGATTCTGTGGTTTACCAAGGCATTCTGCTGGCAGAATTCCCTCTTCTGTGAGGAAGGTGAGTATTTCTATTAGGACCATTGACTGATCAGGGGAGGCCCAATATAATAGAGGGTCATCTGTTTTCCTCAGAGTCTGCTGATGTGAAGGTTGACCTAATCTGGGGACTCTTGTCTAGACAAATTGACAAAGAAAATTAGCCATCACACTTCCTTGTTTGTGTTATTCATTTATCTATCCATCCATACTGAATATGCGCAGGGCATTGCTGTCTTCCGCTTTCCCAAAACAGTGCACCCCCTGGTGGCAATAAATCCCAGGTGAACAGGCTACCCTCCTACTACAGGGACTTGGCTCTGGAACCTTCTTCCCTCTGAGCAGGGAAGGCCCCGTTTAAAAAAAAAATAAAATAAAAAGACAAGATGCAAATATAAACAGTATTGTGCAGAGATGGCAGAATAATTTCTTTTCAATTACCTCCTGGGACTCTCCGTTTTATTTTGCTTTGTTTTTATAAAGCGGGGTAAGTGAATTCAAGGCTTTCTGAAGAAGAGAGAGAGTGGAAAAACCGTCACAAAGAAATGCATTGAAAGGAGAAATGTCGCTCTCAGGAATTTTCAGAGGTTTATGCTTAAATCTTTAACGCAGGAATAGGCGTTCTGGAAAATGCTTTCTCATCCCCTTAGGATGGCCCGCATTTATTACATTAGCAGAGTGTCCTTCTCACGGGCCTTCCAGCGCCCCATCCCGGGGCCAAATTGGCAGAACGAATCCCATCTCAACCTTCTGTTTTTGGGTGAAAAATGATTTTGAAGCAAGTTTGGCTGGTGCTCGGCAGTCTTCTCAGAGACCTGCAGCTTCCAAGGTATTAAATAACAACTGACCCCAAAGCAAAGGAAAGATAACAGTAAACAGCGACCTAATAACAACACTTCAGACATACCTTTCTCCTGGTTATCATCAAGGCCCTGGGGTTAGCAAGATAGGGATTTTCTTGTTCCTTTTTAGAGAAACTGAATACCAAGAGTGATTGTCAACAGCTTACTCATCTCGTAGGAAAATTACTTGGGACTTTTTTGACCCCAAAAGGACCCGGGACTACACATGGCCTCTTGATAAATTTTTCTGAGGCGCTGAGTTCAGTGCTTCTGACTCAGAGACCCTGGAGACGGCCCGCTGAGACTGCGAGCTTCGTACTTTTGACTCTGGTGGTTATAAAATGGCTGTGACAGTGGAAAGAGCACCGTTTTAAATTCAGAAATACCTATGTTTTCTGAGGTGGCCCCCCACTGATGGATGAGGCAGTCGGACATGAAGCTCTGACATTTTATTGTTTCATAAATCATTCCCAAAAGCTCAAGAAGGGATGAGATTCTGCTTGGCAAGGTCGAACTTCAAACCTAGGAGTCTGCCCCACCAGCTTTGAGTAGCGTGGCTGCCTACGGTCTCCAGTAATAGTACCCGTTCAGGAGAAATAATGACTTAAGAATCCCAATTTGCTTTGGGAAGTTTATTCATGCTATTATCGTTGTGCGATTTTGTTTAAAACCCTGAAAGCAGCTAAACAGATGACAACAGTTGTTTGGAAAGGTAAAAACAATAAAATATG
Source organism: Lasiurus borealis (assembly GCA_004026805.1). Taxonomy (NCBI): domain Eukaryota; kingdom Metazoa; phylum Chordata; class Mammalia; order Chiroptera; family Vespertilionidae; genus Lasiurus; species Lasiurus borealis. Next base: position 36,123 of record PVJN01016542.1, read on the forward strand.
ATGAAAAACCTGGGCTTCTAAAGACTTCAAAAGTCTCTCCCCAACTTCCACGATTCTGTAATTCTGGCAAGTGAATAATTCAGAGAAACAAAGACAATGAGTTATGGAGTTCTAAAACCTGACAAGTTTTCTTTCTTTGTAAATATAGGAATGAGTCAAACGGCATACATCAAGGGAAAACATAGGAATGAGTCAATAAACTGAATTTCAGTCAAGGGAGAGGCAGATGGAATAAACTACATTCCATTTTGGAAATCTTTAACTTCACCATAAATAATAAGGCATCCAATCCATCAATCCATTCATCTTCTCATCTATTCTTCCACCCACCCACTCACCCACCCACCTATCCCTGCAATATTTTGTTTATGTACTACTGCTGCCTAGTACAAGGTATTGGGCCTGCAGATATGAATAAGAGAAAAGAATCCCTATCCTCATTTTTAATTTCATTCTTTCAATGCAAAAAGATAGAAGTTACCCATTATTTTTAACATAAGAACAAATGCCATCCCATTAAAAGATGCTGGACATCAAACAGGCATCAAGGAAATGCAAACTAAAACCACAGAAAGACACACTCGACACCTGCTGGATTGGCCATCATCGAACAGTGAGATAATGGTAAGTGTTGGCAAGGATGTGAAGAAACCAGACCCTAAATACGGCGCTGATGGGAGTAAAAAAATGGCAGCCACTTCAGAAAACAGTCTGGCAGATCCCTGTCCTGATTAAACACAGAGTGACCACACAATCCAGCAATTTCACTCTGAGAATTGAAAGCAGGTGTTCAAATAGATACACGTACAGGACTGCTCATTAGCAGTCCTATTCACCACCGCTGACAGGTGGAGATAACCCAAATGTCCATCCACCAATCAATGGACAAACAGAACGTGGAAGAGCCATGTGAATGAAAACTATTTAACTATAAGAGAAGACTGAGAGACTAATACATGCTAAAACATGGAGGAACCTTATGACAGGCAAAGTGAAAAGCCAGTCACAAAAATCACTTGATATGTTATTCTATTCATACAAATGTCAGAATCAGGAAATTGATTGAGATTGGATTCGTAGGGCTGGTGTGGAGGAGGCGCATGGGAAGGATGTAACTACAACATAAGGGGTTTCTTTTTGTTTGGTTTTGTTTTTATTCCTTTTCCTAGAGACAGAGAGAGAGCAGGAGAGAGGGAGACAGCCAAACATCAATTTTTCTTGTTCCACTTATTTATGCATTCACTGGTTGATTCTTAGATGAGTCTTTACCAGGGATCAAACCTGCAACCTTGGCATACACTCTAACCAACTGAACTACCTGGTCTGCACAGATTCTTGCATATATCAGTGACGATAAAGAAAGCCACTAAATTGCACATTTTAAATGGGTAAATGGCATGTGTCTGAATTATCTATACTAATAAAAGGGTAATATGTGAATTCGTCAGGATGCCCTCACAGTAACAATCGAACAGCAGGCTGCATGGGGCAACCAGGCCAGCAGGGGGGTAGTGAAGGACGACCAAATGACTGAACAGCAGACTGTGTGGATTGACCAGGCCAGCAGGGGAGGCAGTGAGGGGCGACCAGGCTAACAGAGGGGAGCAGTGAGGGGCAACCAGGCCAGCAGGGGGGGTAGTGAAGGACGACCAAATGACTGAACAGCAGGCTATGAGGAGTGACCAGGCCAGCAGGGGAGGCAGTGAGGGGTGATCAGGCTGGCAGAGGCAGCAGTTGGTGGCAACCAGGCCAGCAAGGGAAGCAGTGAGGGGTGACCAGGCTGGCAGAGGGGACAGTGAGGGACAACCAGGCCAGCAGGGGAGGAAGTTGTGGGTGACCAGGCTGGCAAGGAGTCAGTTAGGAGTAATCTAGCAGGCAGGCAGGTGAGCAGTTAGGAGCCAGCAGTCCCAGATTGTGAGAAGGATGTCCAACTGCCGGTTTAGGCCCAATCTTCAGGCACCCAGTATAAAGCCATCTACATAGTAACCACTTAATATACTTTTGAGATATTGGACCATTTATTGGTTCAAAATTAAGATTATTTGGTTAATGCTAACTTATAATTGTATAATTAAAAAAAAAACACATAGTGAATGACCATCTTTCCAACCTCACACTTTCCGGACTCCTTACTCCTCTTTTTTGGTGTGCCAGTGTGACGACCCGGATCATTACTGTGCCCTGTGCAGCCAGGCCTGGACCCATCTCTCCAGCCGCATCTCAGCAACCCAGCCTCTGCCTTTCGTCTCCTTTCAGCTCCTCTCTGCCTCAGGGCCTTTGCACTGAGTTCCCCTGCACTGGACCTCACCTGATTCAGGCCCACATTTCTTAGATGTCTGCTTCAGGCTCCCTTCTTTGGGACACCTTCTCCAGGATCCAAAACCCCTGCAGGTTACCTTATATCTTCTCACAACTTCTCTCACTTCCCCAGACCACACTCTGCACTTATCACGATTTGAAACAACTTGCCCTGTGTGGTGACCTACTGTTTTTCTCCTCACTACATTTACATTCCGTGAGGACAGACATCCTCAGGCCAGCACAGTTCTTGGCACTGGGGAAATGCTTCCCAGTGAATTCATGAATTGGGATTTTTGTTTTATTTGAGTTTTTTTTTAACAATATATTTTTTTATTGATTTCAGAGAGAAGGGAGAGGGAGAGAGCGATAGAAACATCCATGAAGAGAAAGAATCATTGATCCGCTGCCTCCTTGCCCGTTCCACACTGGGGATGGAGCCCCCAACTCAGGCATGCGCCCTGACCAGTAATTAAACCATGACCTTCAGGTCCATAGGTCAATGCTCAGCCACTGAGCACTGGGTTTCTAATAGTAAATAAAGAAAAACCAAGCACAGAAAACCCAAGTGCTGGTATAGCAAGGCTTCACAAATGAATAGCTCATATGTCAATTCTGGTTTAAAAGCCAAAAGCACAAAAAGGACGATGAGAAGGCTTGAACGGTAACCGCCGGGCACCGGAGCAAACCGGCCAGCCGTGGAGGCCCCGGGCTGGCCACACAGGCAGCGGTGTGGGCTGAGAGGTGACTCCCCGGGGCGTGGGGCCCCCGCGGATGGAGGTGAACTCCAGAGACGCCGGAAAAGCACGAGCAGATGGGCCGCTGGTGGGGTTTATTAGAAGCGGGGATGAAACACATGGCCACATGAAGACAGCTGCCTAAAAATGGAAACCCGGGCCCATTATGCAGGAATCATCTCCCCGCAATTGGAAACAGAAAGGCAATAAAAATGCCAATTGTGTCAATAAATGCTGTCAGTACGGGAAGACGCACCAGCCCTCAGCCATGGGAACAGCTGCATTGGAGGAAGAATCTAGCAGGAAAAGGAGGGACGGGGACACGGCCCAGACTACATCCTGGTGGCAGGGGAGACGTGGACAGGAGGATGGAACCCCCAGGTGAACCTGGGAGTGTCTGGGGACCATTTGGGGAAGATGACCGGTTACCATGATAACTACAGGACACTTTCCATTGAGCTTCTTGCCGGAAGCTCATGAATGAATACATGCAGAGCTCTTAGCGCGTTACCGGACCTGTGGTCAGAGGTTGGAAAACGTTAATTTTTTAAAACCGTGATTAGGAAGCCCCAGGTGTCAGATTTCATTCTGCAACTTGTTCCAAACCCGTATGGACGGCAGTTGCTCCCATGGACGGAAAGCATTCTGGATGGTTTAAAAAAAAAAAATGTGTGCTGCCCCAAATACATTCCAGATGGATTAGAGATTCAAAATGAAATAAATGGAACCATAAAAGCTCTTGAGTGAAATATATGTATATTTCTAGATAATGAAGGAGCAAATAAAAACGCATAGAAGCATAAATGCAAAGGGAAAGATCCATAAACCACAAAAGAAAAAGATGTATTGACTGCCCCAAATCAGCGTCACAGAGCAAATGACTCGGGGGGAAACCACAGCAAACTACCAAAGGGTAATACCTTTCATATCAAAAGGGCTCCCCCAAATTAACAAGAAAAAGACGAATGTCATTAAACATAAGAAATTGCTTCTTACCTACCATTTTGCTCTACTTTTGAGTTCTCTAGATTTTTACTGTTTATTTTAATGGAAATAATGTTAGCAAGAGTATTGTTTTTCTAGTACAGTGGTACCTCGAGATACAAGTGCCCTAACATACCAGATTTTTGAGATACGAGCCATTGAGTGAGCGATTTTTGCTTTGAAATACGAGCAGCATTTGAGATAGGAGTAATCACAGGGATCAGCCAGCTGTACACGACCCACCAGTTTACCTCAACTTGAGCATCTCATAGTTTCCCATGCCTCAAGGTTACGGAATGAATTAAACTCGTATTTCGAGGTACCACTGTACTGGTTAAAATATAAAATTTGGCTTGGCCTTCCTGGTGGCTATATATATATATATACATATATATATATATATATTTGAAGGCCTTATAATTTGCATGCCATTTGACCTAGAAATTCCACTTCTGGACATTTAGCTCAAGGAAATGAAGATAATCACGACTATTGAAATATGTTCATTGCAAGGATACTTAAAATCATCATAAAAACACCTTACGTGCCCAACATGGATGGAATGGTGGTAAGTGAACATCTATGTTTCTATGAGATGAGTCAATCCCTATAAAGAAGTTTGCCTGAAACATTATATATTCTATATAGGTATTTATTAAATGAAAAGAAGAATAAATAAAACACTATACAGGCACTTACAGGAACACCATAGAATAATATTTACTGATCTACGAGGATGTGAATGATATATTACCAGGTGGGGGAAAAACAGCTTCTACCGCTATGTACAACATGATCTGGCTGTTATGCAATAAATGTATATGTGTATACACATATACATATGTCTGAAAATAATAAAAACCAGGCCTACTGCTGGAGGTGTTTTGACTTCCTTCACTGTCTCTGTTTCTTAGCTCTCCGGCAGTATCCCTCCCCGTATGTGGGGAATACATTTTAGAAGCATACCGAGTTGGAATTTTAACTTGCTCCGAGAAAGAATTTTATACATCTTGTAAATCTGCCCAAGTGTTTAAATGTAAAAATTTATATGAATGTTTCTATAAATTCTATTTAAAAATAGTCATATCCATCCTTTAGCAACCCTGTAGATAATACTCGATATTTTTTTTTTCTGGGTTCATTTCAGCATGAATAGCATTCCCCGGAGGCCATAATGTTGTCTTCAATTGTCTTCTCTTCCGAGGGCTGAACGGGGGCTTAGCCTGAGAGCCGCACACAGACTCCCAAGGAAATCTTTATAACATCAGCCCTGTGCCAGCTGAGATCCCAACCCAAGTCCTGAATGCAGATTGACCTCACCTCATTATCCACAAATGAGATGAGTTTGCAGCAGACCACCCGGCTGCCTCCAAACGACTGGAACATTCAGGCGCCAGCCAATCAACAACGTCTTGACAACCCAGTTGGAGCGACCAACAGCGAAATCCATCTGATGGATTGAGCAGACACACCGCATCCAGGCCAAGGTAACTGGGGGACAGATGACGTCTGAACAAAAGGAGCTGATGCGGGGCCGCGGGTAACTAAAACCTGAGGTACCTGGAGCTCCCCAGGACAAGACCTCCCCTAATAACCGGGGGCCGAGAGAGAGGATGCTACCGAGTCTCTGGTTTCCCATTTGAAATTCTATGAAACAGCAGGCGATTCCATAAAAGATTAATAAAAAAATATAATAAAAAGCTGTCTCTCCCTCAGTAATTTTTCCAAGGACTTGTTAACAGGCCCATGTCACTGAGAACTAATTTAAGCATCAATCTTCCTTATGGAAAGCCCAGCCTCCAGCCTCCCCGCCTCGCTCTGGAGGCCTGGCTCGGCTATGAAAAGGAAACCACAGAACCAGAAGGACTCCGTCCCTTGAAAATAGGTTAAGAACAGAAGCAATCTCCAGCCTTCCAGAGATTCCCGTGTCTCTGCCCCTTAACCCGGAGTTTTACGATCATCTCACGACCCTGAGCTTAACATTAGCTAGGCCGCTTCTAAATCTTCGCTCGTTGTCTGACTGTTCAATCCGGACTCACGTCTCACTTCCAATGAGGCAGTTTGAAAACAGAATAAAAGTCTGACCTGGAGGAGAAAGAATGGATGAGAAAGAGGGGGAGGCCAGCACCTCTGGCTCCCACAGACAACCCCTTTCCAAGGGTCCCCAGATGACAACACTAAACCTTTCCATCCGAGATCCGTTTGCACAGATTCTTCCAGATTTCACTGGAACACGCGGTATATAAAGTCTGAAAG
>PVJN01016543.1:8821-42646 GCA_004026805.1 Lasiurus borealis
ATACAGAGGCAGTAAAGCCTCAAACAGACTGAAATTATAGCAGGAAGATTAAAGTTAGGTGGGGTAGATGGGAGATCAATCAAGGGACTTGTATGCATGCATATAAGCATAACCAATGAACACAGACACTGGGGGGGTTGGGGTATGCCTGGGAGGGAGGGGGGGCATGGGGAAACATGTATAAAAAATTAATAAAAAACAAAAACAAAACAAAAAAAAACAATGCAGGCCCAGAGCCAGTGGCCTACAAAGGGATCTTTACCTGGTGTCCCACAGGAGAGCATTGTCTGCGTGAATTACACCCTCGAGGCAGACATTCTCAGATGTCCCTGCACTGATACCCCAGTCCCTCCTCTAGTTCTGTCGCTTTCCCCGAGTGGCTCCTCAGATCCTTCCTTTCTCTCTGCCTGGGCTGCCACCACCTTATTAGTGGAGGTCGTTTTCCCGTCTCGTCTGGATTCTCACTGTGGCAATGAATCCTCTGCTCAGTCTTGTCCCCTTGCATCTCCTTGTTCACATCGGGGCTTAAGTGACCCAGACTGCTAATCAGATCGTATGTCATTGCATCGCATTTCATTTACATGTGCTTTCATGTCTCCCTGCTGCCCTTAGGATAAAGTGACAGAGTTTTGAGAGTGGCATGCAGTCTGGTTCCACAGTAACTTCCTTCATTCCTTTTATTCTCCACAGCTGTGCTTCAGCCATAATGTCGCCTTTTGCCTCTTGGTTTTTGTAGGTGGTGCTTCTTTAGTTTAGATTTTCCGAAGCTGAGTGGCGGGTAGGCGCTGTCTGTTTAAGGTCCCCTGTGTCCTGTGTTCCTCCTTTCTTAGTGCATCCCATGCTGTGTTGGAATTATTTTTCCTCCTTCCAGAATAAACATACGATTTTTGTCGTTTAGTTTTGTTAATCCTCACCTGAGGATCTTCTTTCCATTGGTTTTAGAGAGAGTCAGGGTGAGGGGACAGATATCGATGTGAGAGAGACGTGGATTGGTTCCCTTCTGAACATACCTGATCAGGGCTGGGGATCAAACCTGCAACCCAAGTACATGCCCTTGACCCAGGAATTGCACCCGCAATTCTTTTGTGGGTGGGATGGCGCTCTAACCACTTAGCCTACCAGCCAGGATTAAGCAGGTGCTTCTTGCGATGGGACAGCTCTTATGCTGTTCTTAGTGCCTGGCGTATTTTGCAGTGCATATTGTTGGAATGAATTACTGAGCTGCTTTTCCTGTTCTTCTTCATTTGAATTGTACAGTGTTATTAGTACACCAGCCTCATTTTAGTATGCTGTATACTAACTGCTGAAATCTGACTGCACTTTATTACTAATTCAGTATTTAAGTGGCGTTCCTTGGCTATTCCTTCTACTCATTAGCCAGGTTTATGCCTCGGTGTTTCTTCTTTAGACGGAAGTATTCTAGCTGCTCCCCGTGGGGAGTTTGTGGGTTTCATGTTGCCTGTCCCTCCTGTCTCTTCACCTGCTGATATGAGAACGCCTTGGGGCGCAGTGCTAGGATTTCTCCTTTTCTTCCACTCTCGTTTCCCGGGGAGCTCTGCCAGCCTCACTGCGTGGAGTGGATAGGTTGATGACTCATTTATTTTTAACTTGCATCACTCTTCTGGAACTAAGATTGGTTTAGGGTGGAGTGAAAGTAGGTTTACAGTGAGTATGTGAGACAGTTTATTCTTATGTTATCACTTATTAATCATTGTATTATTTTCCATACGAGCAGTGTAAACCTATTTTTACCTGACCCTGCATATCCACTGCCTGTTTAATACCTGAACTTGCATATTTAATGAGCATCTCAGACTTCAGACCTCCCACCGCACCAGCTTCTCCTGCGGTTTTCTTAGGAAGTAGCAGCTTCCTCTTTCCAGATGCTCAGGCCAAAAGCCAGGAGTCATCCTTTCCTCCTTCCTTCCACTTAACCTCCATATCTAGCTCATCCACAAGTCCTGTTGGCTTTTATTTGAAAACTAGAGGCCCAGTGCACAAAATTGTGCAGGGGGACAGGGGTGTCCCTCAGCCCAGTCTGCACCTTCTCCAATCTGGGACCCCTTGAGGGATGTCTGACTGCCCATTTAGACCCGATCCCGGTAGGCCCGGTAGGATCAGGCCTAAATGGGCAGTCAGACATCCCTCTCAGAATCCAGGACTGCTGGCTCCCAACTGCTCGCTTGCCTGCCTTCCTGATTGTCCCTAACTGCTTCTGCCTGCCAGCCTGATCACCTCCTAACCACTCCCCTGCCAGCCTGATTGATGCCTAACTGACAGCCTGTTTGCCCCTAACTGCTCTCCCCTGCAGGCCTGGGTCCTCCCAACTGCCCTTCTACTGTGTGCCTTCTTTTCCTGCTTAATTTTCCCCAATAGCACTTATCACCATGAGACATAATTTATATATATATTAATTTATTTTCGTTGTTTTGTGAAGCCTCACCGAGGTATTTTTTCTGTTGGTTTTTAGAGAGATGGCAGGGAAGGAGGGAAGTGGGGAAGAGACAGAGAGAGAGGAACATTGATGTGAGAGCGATATATCGACTGGTTGCCTCTTGCGCATTCCCCAACCTGGGCTGGGGATCTACCCTGAAACCCAGGTACATGCCTCTGACCAGGAATTGAACATGTAACCTACCCTTCGGTGCACAGGCTGATGCTCTAACCACTTGCTTTATTAAATGTAAGAAATTGCATCAATTATTATCTTGGGAATTCTCAACATATGTTAGCATATCAAAGACCATGCAACTTTCAAATTAAAAGTTTAACTTAGAATTTTTCGTACTTAACAGATGATCATATTGAAGATACCAGCCATTGTAAGATACATTCCAATTTCAGACATGTTAAAACATTAAAAGTAGTCTTAAAGTTGACATACAATGTATTGATCTGCTGAAACACTGCATAATTGGGAACTGAAATTTATTCTATCAAGGGATTATAATACAGACCTAAGTGCTAATGAAACGTAATAGGCTATGTATCACAATGCTGCTTCTTGTTCTGATATTACGTATATCACTTTTTTTCAAACAGCTGATAAGAATTCTTCCAAATCAGTGGGCCGTGATGCACCCTATGTTGTAAAAGTGGTAAGAAAATATTTTTTCTTTTTTGTTGATTTAGTGTAGGACTTTTTATATTGCAAAACATCCTCTTTGATAACTAGAATTACTTAAACCATAAAGTATTACATTTTAAATAATATTAAGTATTAAATGAGACACAAAAGTAGTTGTAAAGTTTTAAATAATTTGAATTCAAAAAATCCATCTCCTGTCTTGAATTAGAGTGGCACTAGCATTTGGGGAAAAGGAGTGAAAGCATAGAGGCATGCAGATGTGGACTGGAAATATTCCGCTCATCTCTTTATTTTAGCTGTATTTACAGGAGCTAAGATGCTTTTTATACTTATGTCCTATAAGACTAACTACCTTAATGAAATTTAATTGTATTTTATCTTGCATTTGCTTCTGAAGTACTTGGTCAATTACTTCTGTGTATTTCCAATTTTCTTCCCTTCCCCTTCTATTTCAGTAAATGAAATTATTTATTTACTTGTGATCATTTGAACCTTCTTTTGGCTATGAGAACGTTGCATGTATTTGTAACTAGAGACCCAATGCATGACATTCGTACAAGGGTAGGCTTTCTTCCCTGGCTGCCAGCTTGGCAGCCCCGGCCCCTGCCCGCACCCAAAATGGCCGGGTGCTGCCCATGTCTGTGGCCACACAGCTCTGGTTCCCCGGTTCCATGGAGCCCCCCTGATCGATTGCCCTGCAGAGGGTGGCTCGGGCCTCCTTTTTTGGGGCAATCGCGGCACCCCCTATGGATCGCCCCGCCTACCCGTGGCCTGGACTTTCCTCTGCAGGGCCATCATGGGGCAATGGCTGGGCTCCCCGACCAGTCATGTTGTACCTGCCTTGGCCGGCCTGGCGCCAGTGTGTGTCATAGTGTGGTTGTCCAGGAGGTTGTTCTGCTGTTTGGTTGTTTGGTCGATTTGCATATTACGCTTTTATTATATAGACTGGGGGCCCAGTGTCCGAATTCGTGCACCTTGAAAAGAATGTGGGTTGCGAGGCTGTGTTGAGCACAGGGGCGGGTCTCGGCCCATCCTCGGTGCCCCTGTTTGGCCCCTTCTGCCATGGTCCCCAGTCCCTTGTCTGTTGGCAGCTCCACTCCCGCTGCCGCTGCTCCCCTGCACTGATGGCATCAGTCCCACTCGCACTCGCTGACAGTGCAGGGCGATTGGGTCCTGCACCAGCAGTGGGTGTGAGCAGGGTTGGCACTGTCAGCGGGTGCAAGCGGCAGCTACTGCCCTGATCACCCCTCAGGAGCAGGGGGAGGTAGAAAAGCCCTCAGGGGCAATCGGGGCTGGCAGCTGCCACTCGCAGCTGCTAATGCTTCCAAGCAATCATATGGGCACCGGCAGCGGGTGCGAGCAGTGGCTCCAGTGCCAGCAGCAGGTGCAAGCACTGGGCTGGACTGCAGTGTGTGGCAGCAAAAAATTTTTAGTAACCACCAGAAACTTGCCCTGATGAAAACGACTGGTGCCCCACCTTGGTCTGGCACCCCCGCTCACCTGCTCCACCATCCTGCCGCACCTGACGCCCACCATGTTCTGTGTGCATACCCTGGTGGTCAGCACATGTCATAGTGACTGGTTGTTTGGTTGTTCTGTTCGGTCTATTTGCATATTAGGGTTTTATATATAGATGAGTAGAGGTCGACAACCTTCTGTCTGACAGGAGCATACTTGAGTAGCCAGGCCAGTTTATATGCTGGTGCACTAGAAGACATTTTAACTGCTCTTTATTTGTTACCAATAAATTATGTGTGTTTTTTTTTCTTACCAACATTTGTAACTCCTTTCTCTCTCAGTTCTTTCAGACATTATAGGACTATGTTTTTACATAGAGGAGATAACAGTGTATGTCATTTGAGCAGCTTATCACATGTCTCCCACTCCTCCTTTTTTTCACTAAAGGCTACAGAATTCTAGAATTAGAATTACTCCATGTTTTTTGTTTGTTTGAGTTGGTTTGTTTTATTTTACTCCCTTTCCAAAAGGAATATATATGATTCCTTATGAATAAATTATTTTGGATCTGAATTGTTTTAGTGATTGTTTTGAACATATTTTAATTCAGGTATAGTTTTTACAAGGAAGTATATAGATATTAAACGAACAATTTGAATACTGTTGACAAGTATATAATTCCCATCCCTATTAATTCCCACCTGTATTAAAATATAGAGTATTTTTATCACCCCAAAAAGATTCCCTGTTTCCTTTTCTGGTAGAACCCCTTCTTCCTTCTTCTTTGGAGTTTTTTTCCACTGTGGATTAGTTGATCCTATTCTAGAACATCATATAAATGGTAGTGTGCAATGTCTTGTATCTGACTTCGCACAGGTTTCACAGGCTCATCCATGATGTTGGTTTATCAGTTGCTTGTTCAGTCTTACTGCTCAGTAGTATTGTATTGGATGGACATAGTTTGCCTTTCCTGTGGTAGATGTTGGGGTTGTTTCCAGTGTTTGTCTGTTATGAGTAAATTTCTATAAATGTTCTCGGGCAGATGTTTTTGTGGATGTAGGTTTTTACCTACATGTGGAATTGCTGGTTTATAGGGAAGGTGCATATTTAAATTTATAAGAAAGTGCCAGGTTTCTAGAGTGGTTGTGTCACTTTACACAGTCACAGTCATATATGTGAGTTCTGGGCGCCCCATGTCCTTTCAACACATACAGCCCTCTGGTTGGTTGGTTGGTTGGTTGGTTATTTAGCCATGATGTTGGGAGTGTAGTAGTGTCTTAGTTTCAGTTTGAACACTTTTTCATTGTGCATATTATTAGCCAATCACACATTTTCCTTTTGACACCTCTTCTTCAATCTTTTGACACCTCTCCATCCTCCACTTTTCTTTTCTTTTTTTTTTACTTTTTAAAATTGAGTAGTAAGAGAGGTGTTTTAGATATGAGTCCTTTTTCAGATATATGTGTTGTAAATATTTTCTCCCAGTGGTAGTTATATTGATTGATAGTGTTGAACTGACTGTGTATTTTTAACATACAGCCCACTAGGTTATGGTGTATTGTGCGTCTTAAGAATGCTGGAATTGACTTGCTAATAGTTCGTTAAAGATTTTTTACATCTTTGTTCCTGAGGGATACTGGTCTTTGGTTTTTCCCTGATATTTCTAAATTTAAAAGCTTCCTAACCTCTTTGTGTGGCTTTGGTGTCAGGGTTGCTGGGACAGTGTATTTGGTTCCCCCACATCCCCTGCTGTGTCTTCAGCCTGCCTCTTCCTCCTGGTGCCTCTGTGGAGAAAGCGGGGCTGTCGAGGCTCACTTTGTTTTCCAGCTGCTGCAGGTTATGTCTGGACTGCCTGTGCTGTCTCATCTTTGAAAAGAGTAGTTTCCTGTATTTGTCTGATTTTTATGTTCGCTTCCAGTGGAGGGCCCATTGGATCCAGCTACTTCGTCATGGTTGTAAGTGGGAGTGAGTCACTTTCAAGTGTGTCATTGGTGTGTCTCCCCACCATTCACTTTTCTTCATGCCTTTCCTTTCGGATTTTTCTTCTTTCTCTTTTGCAGAGTAATACTCCTTTTGAAATAATTGGTTTGCTGCTGTATCAGTGGAACGAAAGTTCTTATTGTTAAATTGGGTTATTTGCATGAAATTGCAGAATATTAACTGCATTTGTCTTTGGCACAACTAATTAAAATACTGAAATCTCTGGGTCAGATTAGTTTCTTCTTAGGATCTTTAAAAAGCTCCTGTTGTGAGAAGAAAACAAGCTAAAAAATGGTTGCCCTCACTGCTTTGTAGTTGGCTAATCTGCACCATCATCTCCAGGACTTGGTAGGGCGGTATGCCAGTGCCACAGCTTATGGGGGGACGTGTGGAGTCATGTCTTCCTTCTCTAGTACCCGGGCTTCCTTAACTTGCATTTTATTTTAAAGCTTTATTTATTTATTTTTAAATACATTTTATTGATTTTCATAGAGAGGAAGGGAGAGGGATAGAAAGTCAGAAACATCGATGAGAGAGAGACATCGATCAGCTGCCTCCTGCACGCCCCACACTGGAGATGTGCCCGCAAGCAAGGTACATGCCCCCGACCGGAATTGAACCTGGGACCTTTCAGTCCGCAGGCCGACGCTCTATCCACTGAGCCACACCGGTCTCGGCAACTTGCATTTTATTTTAGAACTAGAGGCCTGGTGCATGAAATTTGTGCACTGAGGGGAGAGATGTCCCTCAGCCCAGCCTGCACCCTCTCCAATCTGGGATCCCTTGTTGGGGGGACATCCCTCTCACAATCCGGGACTGCTCCCAATCTCTTGCCTGCTTGCATGCCTGATTGTCCCTAACTGCTTTGCCTGCCAGACTGATCACTCCTGCCAACCTGATTGGTGCCTAACTACTCCCCTGCTGGCCTGATTCCCCTCAACTACTCTCCTCTGCCAGCCTGATTGCCCCCAAGTGCCCTTCTCTGCCAGCCCAGTCACCCCCAATTGCTTTCCCCTGCTGGCCTGGTCGCCCCCAACTACCCTCCCCTGCAGGCCCAGTTGCCCCAACTGCCCTCCCCTGCAGACCCAGTTGCCCCCAACTGCCCTCCTCTGCTGGCCTAATCTCCCACAACTGCTCTCCCCTGTCGGCCATCTTGTGGTGGCCATCTTATGACTTGATGGGGCGGCCATCTTGTGTGAGGGTGTGATGGTCAATTTGCATATTAACTCTTTATTATATAGGATTTGATACTCTTCTTTATTATGGGTGATTCTAAGTATTTTAATTGAGATTCACTGTAACTTTACTTTTATTACCTTTTTTACCTACAGTTAAGAAACATGTGTAGTAACAAGTATTTCCTAACTGCTTAAGGTAGCAAACTACCTTACATTCCTAAGTTCAAAGCCATTTGTTATATAACCTGGTTCCGTGCTTTGCCTCTTCAGTCTCCTAATGTAGTTCTATTTCCTTTTGCCTATATTACTCGTCTTTGTAATTAGGACAGTGATAAATATTTTTCCTTTGCAGTTAATTTTTCAGCATCATTTTTTATGTCATAGTTTGACTGCGATTCAGAAAGAATGCCATAAACAAAATAATATTACTTACTTTCTTTTTCTTCTCCAAGGGAGATTTTAGTAACTGCTTGTTTGTTCCCTGATCCCTATCTTTTCTGAACTCCTTAAAACTCCTGTACCACTCATTGTTTTTCCATTTATTTTACAATGTCACATGCTAATATCTTCTTCATGCCACTAACTGTTTTTAGTTCTCCCTAACTAGGTTTTCAGTTATTTCATGGGGAGGGCCTTGTTTTCAACTTCGTTTTCTCTAAACTTCCCTTAAATGCCTACTTTACATTCTTTTGAAAACATTTTAGCCATGATTCTTACCACCTTTTAATGTCTTCCTGTCACCCACTTCTGTTTCCTGTCTGTGCCTTTCGAGTAGGCGCATTTATAATTTGTCTTTATGTGTTGACATGCTATGCCAGAACTCTGTCCATCACTATTCTGTAATCTTTTGTTTTCAGAACTCTATAATATTAAAAGTGCAAATGGTTAATCAAATATAAGCATATAAAATGAGTATCAGATCTTTTCAGTGTTAAAATCTGAACTACTTATGAACATTTACCATATAAAATATTAAGGGCTATTAAATGTCATGTTTTCAAAGAATAAATACTCTTTGGGGAAATTTTATGATTAATCTATAATAAAAGCGTAATATGTTAATTAGATTGGACAGCTGAATGACCTTCTGGACGAAGCTGCGGTGGTGGGGGCCAAGGCAGGGGTAGTTAAGGGCGATGAGGCAGGCAGGCAGAGTGGTTAGGAGCAATCAGGCAGGCAGACTAGTGGTTAGGGGCCAATAGTCCTGGATTGCGAGAGGGTGCAGGCCAGGCTGAGGGACCCCACTCCTGTGCATGAATTTCATGCACCAGGCCTCTAGTTACTAAATAAAAGACAAGATACAAAATTATGGTATAGAAAAAGTTTTATAAAATAGCTATGTATGTGGAGAAAACATCAAAATATTTTCAGATTTTCTAAAATTTTATTTTTAGAGGAAAAAAAGGAGGTGAAATAATCAAAGGTAACTTGCTCTTTAATGTGACATTAGACTTAATAGCATATCAGAGCGGGGCTCTCAGCTCCGCTTGTACGATGCCACCTGAACCTCTGGAGGCGGGCCCTGGGGAGTAAAGCTCCAGAGAAGGCTTTGGGCATCAAGGTTGAGAACCACCGGTAAAGGCTGGTGCACAGCGCACCTGATTGTGTCCCGTGGAACCCTGTGTGCATGCTCATGTTTACCTTTGTTTGGGGATCCTTTTTCTTTAATCCTCACCAAGGACATGCTTGGAGGGAGGGAAGGAAGGAAGTGGGGAGAGAGAGACACAGACAGCAATAGTTTGCCCTCTGTATGTGCGCTGACCAGGGATGGAAGTGCCACCTTTGGATGAACAGGACAGTGCTCAACCAGCTGAGCCGCTGGCTGGGCGGGAATCCCGTTACTCAGTGGGGCATGCAGGTACCCTGAGCTTCTGGCAGGGCTTCCTCCTTCACGTGGGAGACTTGTCCAGAACCTGACTGCTGCTAACATGCACACCTGCTCTATGAAGAGCTCTAAGTGGATAACCCACAAGCTGTTCCCAGTTAACTTCGAAATGAAGCTGAGAAATACATGTTCAAGATGGATGTGTAGGTAAACGCTACATCCATTCTTTCTTCCACCAAGTGAGTGTGGCTGGTTCAGAGCCTCAATCCTGCTGACCTGTGGGAGCCACCGCTGGGTCAGAGGCAGCAAACTTGCATTTCCGCTGAAGATAAGGGAGAGACACTCTCTTTTTATGTCAGGAAAGTGAATGGTAACATTGATGATCAGTTGGATAACCAAAGGGGGAAATTCTCGTGATTTCTTGTTAACAGATTTAATAATAATTAGTTATTAAAGTTACACTTCCCTTTGCGAGAGAGAGGCCTGGTGGAGCGGGTCAGGCTTTTGGGCCCGGGGTCCTGACAGTTCTTTATGTCACGGTCACTTCCCAGGAATGAACTGATAGAAGCCTGCGTTTCCAAGTTTCATGGAAAGAATTTTGCAGACTGATGTTTAAGCTCCTCACTGATGTTATGAGGAGTGACCTGAATTTCCAATTCACATATCAGAATTTTTTGGTAGGAAGGAGAAATTTCATGTAGCTTCATTTTTAAATGGCAGCCAGTTGCTTTTAGATGGTGCCATTGAAATATATCACATTTTAATTTTTTTCTGTTGTCATCTTCATTTTGACACTTAAAAGTCTTAAAGAAACGTTTAGTGATATTCTAGTTAAAATGTCAGCCCTGATTTTTTTTCCCTAAATCTTGGCTATTACAGAGTTGGCAAAGTATTTTAGATTTGAAATATGTTAATAAAATTTTAGTTGTGAGTTAAGGTAGCTTCTTCAACAGCAGCAGCAAGCTTTGGCTACAGTGCAAGGCAAGGAAGCAGCTCCTTTATTTTGTTTTGGAATCTTGCTGGATTAGAAAAGTGAACTGAGCTCAGAGAGCCTTCATTGTAGAGAGGCTTTTACTATAATAGCCTGATTTTATTGGCCGATTCCCGTTATTATAAGTTTAATAAATTATCGCCTGAAGGAAAGCCTGAAATTAAAGTTATTATGACACAGGTTGAAATTGAATAAATTAGAATTGGATGCTGATGAATAATAAGCTGGGATTTGTCTTAGGAAAACCCCTTTCAAACCTGAATTATATTAATGAGCTATTCTAAAAGTTCGCCTTTGGATATGTACTTGACCAACATTCTTCCCCTTGAATTTCCATTTCTGCGTTTCTTCCGCTGAGTCTCTTACTCCTGCTGAAGGCCTGTGTTCAGCCAGGAGCTCTAAACATGCACGTGTCTGTCCAGCTTCCTTTGCTGCTAGGAAGTGAGCCACAGGTCCCGGTGACCCCTGAGGTCCTAAGACTGCAAATTAGTGATTTGATGTTCACCCGCTGGAACGTGGTTAGAGTCAGCTTCTGAGAGGGGATGACACGCTCCCCAGGCGGGGCGGAGGGAGTGTGCTGACCAGTAACACCCGGCCAAGTTATTGGCCGGTCCTGTGTGTCACCTGTTTCTGCTGAAGGCTCAGTCTTAGCTAGGCCCTGCCTCACTGCAGATTGATAACCTGAGTTCCTGTTTTTCTGAATTACAGGAAATCTGAGATACTAGAACTGTGTGTCTAGAGTGGTTTTAGTTATTTATTTAGTTTTTTAAAACTCACCTGAGGATATTTTTTTCCCCATTGACTTCCAGAGAAAGTGGGAGGAGGAGTGGGAGACAGAGAGAGAGAAACATCGCCTGGTTACCTCCAGCACATGCCTCTACTGGGGCTGGGGAACCTGCAACCACGGTACATGCCCTTGACTGGGAATCGAACCCAAGACCCTTCAGTCTGAGGGCCAACACTCTAACCCCCGAGGAAAACCAGCCAGGGCCAAATTTTTTATATTTTTTATATCCTTGAGGATGTTTTTATTGATTTTAGAAAGGGGAAGAGAGAGAGAGAGAAAAAGAGAGAGAGAGAGAGAGAGAGGGAGAGAGAGAGAGAGAGAGAGAGAAAGAAAGAAAGAGAAATCGCAACTGACCAGGCATTGAACTCCAAACCTGGGGCATGGGAGGAAGCGCCAACCAGCGAACCACCTGGCCAGAGCTCCTCTTGGCTTTAAATTGTCGCATGGGAGGTGAATTGTAGGGTCCTTTCGTTTGCCACATGAGAATCGGCGTCTGAAAGGAGAGGCTGCCGTTAAGTGGCCTGCACTTGCTCTCTGCAGTTTGAGAATTCTTCACGGGAAGGCCGGCTTCTGTCAGTCCCAATAAGCTATGTATAATTGTCAGGGGAATCAAAAGGAATGGATTTTTTTTTTATTAATTTTTTATACATATCTCCCCATTGTCCCCCCTCCCTCCCAGGCATACTCCAACCCCTCAGTGTCTATGTTCATTGGTTATGCTTATACGCATGCATACAAATCCTTTGATTGATCTCTTATCTACCTCACCTAACTTTAATCTTCCTGCTGTAATTTCACAGTCTGTCTGATGCTTTACTGCCTCTGTATCTATCCTTTTGTTCATCAGTTTTTAATGTTCTTTATTATCCACAAATGAGTGAGATCATGTGATGCTTCTCCTTCATTGACTGGCTTATTTCACTAAGCATAAGGCTCTCCAGTTCCAACCAGGTTGCTGCAAATGGTAAGAATTCCTTCTTTTTAATGGCAGCATAGAATTCCATTGTGTAGATGTACCATAGATTTCTGATCCACTCACCTAGGCTGTTTCCAAATTGTAGCTATTGTAAATTGTGCTGCTATGAACAAAGGTGTGCATAAATCCTTTCTGATTGGTGTTTGTAATTTCTTAGGATAAATTCCTAAGAGTGGGATTACAGGGTCAAATGGGAGTTCCATTTTTAGTTTTTTGAGGAGACTCCATACTGTTCTCCGCAGTGGTTGCACCAGTCTGCATTCCCACCAACAGTGCACGAGGGTTCCTTTTTCTCCGCATCCTTGCCAACATTTGTTGATTTGTTGATGATTGCCATTCTGACCGGTGTAAGATGGTATCGCATTGTCGTTTTGATTTGCATCTCTCAGATGATTAATGACTTTGAGCATGTTTCATGTGTCTCTTGGCCTGCCTTCTGTCTTTCGAAAAGGTTCTATTTAGGTCCGTTGCCCATTTTTTTTATTGGATCGTTTATCTTCCTTTTATTAAGTTGTATAAGTTGGCTGTAGATTTTGGAGATTAAACCTTTATCAGTGATAACATTTACAAATATGTTCTCCCATACAGTGGTCTTTCTTTCTTGTTGTTTTGTTGATGGTTTCTTTTGCTGTGCAAAAGCTTTTTATTTTGATGTAGTCCTATTTGTTTATTCTTTAGCTTCCATTGTCTTTGGAGCAGTATCAGTGAAGAAGTTCTTTCGGCATATATCTGAGATTGTGCTGCCTGTGGATTCCTCTAGTATTTTTATGGTTTCCCTTCTAATGTTTAAGTCCTGTATCCATTTTGAGTTTATTTTTGTATTTCGTGTAAGTTGGTGGTCCAGTTTCATTTTTTTGCATGTATCTGTCCAATTTTCCCAACACCATTTATTGAAGAGGCTATCTTGGCTCCATTGAATGTTCATGCCTCCTTTGTCAAATATTAGTTGAGCATAGTGGATTGGGTGGGTATCTGGGTTCTCTATTCTAAGGAATGGGATTTTTGCCACTGATTGGTTTAAGTCAGTTGTTGACATTTTATTAAATCTCAGAAATATGTTGTAGCCTCTCGGTGAAACAATTAACATGGCTGCACATCTTTCCTTGAAAAGAAAGCTAAATAAAGATAAAAATAAATTTAAAGATGTTTCTTAAACTTTTGCAAAGACTGAGCCATATGTCTAATTTTGTATAATTTATCACTTAAAGAATTGGAACTGGAGAGAAATAAAATAGAGACTATTCTGAGGATATTTGAAACATTTCTAAAGAGTTTGAATTAATCTTCAATATAGTTATAAAGTTAAGTATCAAAACGACATTGTTTGATAAGAAAAATTGATCGTCTGTTTTGAAAGTTTGTTGAAAATAACAATGAATTTGACAACTGCCGGTACTAACTCATGCCTGTGTTTCAAGGAACCCAGTGACAATGGACCTCTTTTTACTGAGTTAAAGTTCTACCAGCGAGCTGCCAAACCCGAGCAAAGTAAGAAACAGCGCCTGCGTCTGCGCCTTACCCTGACCACTGCTTGTTTCGTTTTGCTTAAGCTAAGATGAGGGCATTGCATCTCATATCATCCTTCTTTGTTACTTTATAAGTATGTTCTACTTCCATGAGTTTGTATGAAAGAATGCTGATCTCTTAATGAGTTTATTACAAGATTTTACCTGTATTGCTATATAGACTAAATTAGTAATGATGTGTACTTTAGAAAACGTTAAACATTGAGAAAAAAACCTAATCCATGAGTATGGCTCAAAGACCTCTGAATCTTTCTGTGTGTGTGTGTGTGTGTGTGTGTGTGTGTGTGTGTGTGTGTAATTCTGGAGAACGTAACCCGGGGTGGGGTTGGGGTGTCATAATTGATGAAACAGAGTAGATTATTGAGGTAAGGAGCGGGACCTCTTCTAGCTACTCGAGACCCTTCCCTCTCTTCCTTCCTATGTCCTCTGCCTCCCTCCTTTCTCTTCTCCTTCCCTCCCTCTCATCCCACCCCTCGTTCCACCGAAGACCCAGGCAGCTCCTGGTAGGATGAGGTAGGCCTGGCAATCACAAGGAAGCCTCCGTCTTCCCCAGAGCTGATTTCCTGGTTGAGGGCTTTGAGGGTGAGGCATGAAACTTTTAGATTGGGATAAAAATAAGTCTTTCTGTGGAAGCAAGTGAACATTTATATAATTAGGGATATGAATTGCAACCACAGCTCTGTGGTCTGATTTTTTTAAGAATGTCTTCTGCAAATTTTTCTTTGTAAAGACAATGTTTAGGGCAGGATAACAAGATATTGTGGGTTAATAAAAATGTTTCGAATTACTTTTTATGTGTGGGTCATAAAATACTGTTTCCTTTATGAATAAATAAAAGTGAAATTTTCTTATGCATATAAGTACGTTTTTCTCATAATGATTTAAAAGATTATTTATGTCTAACAGAATTGAAATCACAAGCATCTGTTTTGATTTTTAGTTCGGAAATGGATTCATACCCATAAACTGAAGTACCTGGGTGTTCCTAAGTATTGGGGGTCTGGTCTACATGATAAAAATGGAAAAAGGTAAAAACACACATGTTTTGTTTTCTGTCTTTGAGCATTCACTGTGTGGTTGGTTTAGCCAGGAAGTACACTCTGAGCACTCACAGTACCTGCTCGGCTCCCTCTGAGAGCCAGCAAGGGCTGCGCTGCCCTCTGCTTCCCGCAGCAGCGGCTTGCCATGCCCTGTTAGAGGGGCACCGCTCGTCCGGGGCACGTGTGGGTACAGCTGCCTGGAACCCAGGTGACAAGTAGGAACAGAGCCCGGTGTGCCTGGCATCGTCCTGTCTTTAACAATAAACAAGCAACAAAAACTTCCTGTCCTTCGTGTAAAATGGATCCCTTTTAATTTGTGTTTCATGTGAGGCATGCACGCTGCCCACCGAGGCTTGCTTTTTATGGGGTTTTCTTCTGGCTGGTGAGAAGCACGAAATTAAACGTGAACAAAACAATGAGAACAGTTAAGGGCTAAATTCTATGATTCTGACTCTTATGGGTCTTAGGAGTCCAGAGAACGGAGAGAATATTGTTGGCATAGGAGAGCCGGAGAAACTGCAGCAGTTTGTGCATGCACAGTACTTCTTACATATTTGAGTGGCACTTCATGGAAGAAGGCTGGAAGCGGAGATTTGGAGAATGGATTTCGTGTGGGAGGGGTTTGAATGTCGGTCTGCAAATAAAGGAAGCGCTGACTCGGCTCTCTTACATAATTGTCAAGGCCCAGGTTCCTTTTCCGGCCCCTTTGTGCTGCTCATGGTTGCCCTGCTCCCTGTCATGTGGTGTCAGGTGGTGGCCCATTTCAAGGCTTCGCACACAGACAGTGCCCGCAGCAGAAAGTGGTACCGCTTCTGCGAGCTTCAGTTTCCCGGCCAGGGAGGCTGGGGGCAGACTTCCTGTCCCAGTTTCTTGGTCGGAGTTTCAGCCGCTCCTCCTGAAACCGTTTCCAGCATGCAAGGCGGCCACTGATGGGCGTGGGGAAGCCCTGGGCCGTGTGGGAGAGGATGGAATGCTGAGCCAGCCCGGGGCTCGGGTGGAAAAGGTGGAATGGAGGTGGGTGATGGGTGGGAGCCACAGGTCTCCGTGGATCTGATTCTGGAACCATTCACTTCTTGGGGTTTCCCCACAATGTGATAGATTCTGTTTTGTTATGAATGGTTTTGCTGGAGCAAGAGTATATTTTTATGGAATTTTCTGGAGAAATACTAAAGATCAAGGATTGATTAAGTTAAGATGGGATCATAGTACTTCATGGAGTTGCTGTGAAGATGAAATTGAAACGTAATTTGTAAGGGGGTTGTTCTGACACAGAGTATGTGCTCAATAAATAAATGTTGGTTGAGTCGTAGCTGGTTTGGCTCAATGGATAGTGTCAGCCTTCAGACTGAAGGGTCCCAGGTTTGATTCCAGTCAAGGGCACCTGCCGGAGTTGCGGGCTCGATCCCCAGGGGGCATGCGGGAAGCAGCTGATAGATTGTTCTCTCCCATCACTGATGTCTTTATCTCTCTCTCTGAAGTCAATAAAAATATGTATTTTAAAAAATGTTAGTTGCAATCATCATCTCATTTCCTTCCTTCCTTTCCTTTCCCCTTCTCTCTTTTCCTCTCTCCCTCTTCTCCTTCCTCCCTTTCTTCTTTTGGTTTGGGAATGGTGCTTATTCTTAAAGTTGCCCACACCCTCATAGCACATTTTGCCTTATACAATCTTGCCACTTAATTGTGTGATAAAGCAGAGAGCCAGTTAAACAGGGCTGTGTGTGTGGCTCCTGGGAAGTGGTCAGGCCCTGGAGGTGGGGGGGTCGCCGGTTGGCACTCAGGTAGCTGACAGGAGCTGCAGGAGAGAGCTCGGCGTGGGCTGGAGGGGGGGGAGCTCAGGCACTCAGGAGCCAGGCACGCTGTTTACTCCTGAGAGCGCGTTTACTAGAAGTTCTCTTGCCTCCCGGCCTCTTCTACCACGTGAAATGGCTGCAAGCGTCTCCTCAAATGAGCATTAATCACCTCTAAGGTATTGATTTGCTTTTTAGGTTGAATCTCTTAAAAACAACCATGTTGGTTCTTATAAAAGTATAGATACAGAAATCCTTTTTGTGCCAGAAGTCTTTAATTTTCCTCGTAATGGATTTGAATTAATATGAATATAGTGCTTAAAACAGTATCAGGATTATATAAAAAGGTTATCTGTGATCATTATTAAATTATTTATACTGATTCATATTTTCCCATTATTTGCATTGTTTATCCAAGTTTCCAGGAATTAAGAAGCCTTTCAGACTGTCAGTAGAAACTGGCTGTGTTATTAACCATGTATTATCCTATATAATAAAAGGGTAATATGCAAATTGACTGAACTGTGGAACAACCAGTTGCCATGACATGCACTGATCACCAGGGGGCAGACGCTCAATGTTGGAGCTGCCTCCTGGTGGTCAGTGTTCCCCCACAAGGGGTGCACCGCTCAGCCAGAAGCTAGGCTCCTGGCTGGTGAGTGCAGTGGTGTGGCAGGAGCCTCTCCCACCTCCGCTGCAGCACTAAGGATGTCCGACTGCCAGCTTAGGCCTGAGGGCTCCCAGACTGCGAGAGGGTGCAGGCTGGGCTGAGGGACCACACCCCTTCTTCCCAGGCCCTCCCTCCCCCCGTGCTCGAATTTCGTGCACTGGGCCTCTAGTTTAATAATTGTATGCATATCACTTATTTGTAACATGTGCATGTGGCCTTGGTCATCCCTCAGTCTTTGAAAACCTGTGTACAAAGGGCATTAGGCAGTCAAATTTCCTCTTTCCTCTTCGTTATCTCAGAGTTCAAGGCATTGGGAAGTCTTACATTTGCCACTGGCTAATTGTATGCCTTTGGTCAAGTAACTTTACCTCCATGGCATTAGTTACTTATTAAACATGTTCACAGAAGATGACCTCTAATTCTCTTCTAGTACAAAAATGGGTAGAATTCTAAATTTATTATTTGACTTGTTGCCTTTTATTTTGTTGTTGTTGTTAATACTCACCTGAGGTAATTTTTCATTCATTTTTAGAAAGAGTGAAAGGGAGGGGGAGAAACTGAGAGAAACGTTGATGTGAGAGAGACACATCTCTTGGTTGCCTCCTACATGCATGCTGACTGGGGCAGGAGGCAACCAATAGATGCAACCCAGGTACATGCTCTTGACTGGCAATTGAACCTGTGACCCCTCTTTCCGAAGGCTGACACTTTAAACCACTGAGCAATTGTTATAATTTAAACAATTATATTGAATTTATCTGCTTATAAAAATTTTAAAAAAAAGCGTGTTTTTATTGATTTCAGAGAGAGGAAGGGAGGAGAGAGATAGAAACATCGATTGGCTGCTGTCTGCGCATCCCCTACTGGGGATTGAGCCCACAACCTGGACATGTGTCCTGACTGGGAATTGAATAAGTGACCTCTTGGTGTGTGGGTCAACACTCAACCATTGAGCCACACTGGCCGTGCTGAATTTAGTTATTGATACAGTATCTCCTGACAATCTTGACTTAAACAGAATTATACTAATATTGCTAAAATGTGCCTTGAAAATTGAGACAAGCTGTCACAGGAAGGAAGCTAATACCCAGAAACTTACATTAACTGTAACTGCCAGAAAAAACCAGTGATTTGTCCCCCAGATGGTTTTGTCCTTCCTGTGACTGGATCTGTTGGATTCTCTGTGGGCGTGAGCTTACATGCATGTGGCTCCTCTTGCTAGGTGAGACCAAGAGGAGCTCTTGGGAATTACAGTCAGAAGAAACTGTTTCAGATGTTTATCTTTCCTTTTCTTCTTTTGTCCTGAACGTGGCCTCAAAAAGCCACTGTCACTGGAGTACTCAGTGCAAAGTCAGTTTTCCAGGGATCTGTTTGTCCATTGACTTTCCTTGTTTGTCTCCAGTTACAGATTTATGATCATGGATCGCTTTGGGAGTGACCTTCAGAAAATATACGAAGCAAATGCCAAAAGGTTTTCTCGGAAAACTGTCTTGCAGCTAAGCTTAAGAATTGTATGTGAGCTCCGTGTTCCTTGCTTTTACCCGGTGAAGCTGTGGTGTTGACGCTCGGTCCTCTGCTGGTTGGTGGTGGGTACTGCATTAACTTCTGTGTGCTGCTTTCAGCTGGATATTCTGGAATACATTCACGAGCATGAGTATGTGCACGGGGATATCAAGGCCTCCAATCTTCTGCTGAGCTGCAAGGATCCTGACCAGGTAGTTTCATAACTTTAACTTCTGTTAAACCTGTTGTTTGAAAACTAATCTGGCTGCTTTGAGCTTTCAAACCAGGCAGAAGTTTTACTTTTTGAAGTAGAAATGGTAATAATAATATTTTTTTCTTGACACTCTTCTTTAGTTAACATTTTACATTGTTGATGCTGTTTGTTGGCACTTTATCAAGTTGGCTATTTTGCCCTAAATAATATTCAGAAGAAGTGCTTGTGATACAAAATGAATTTCAAATAGCAGTTTGGGGGTGGAAGCTTAAAATTATATAGTGCACCAATGAGTTATGTTTAACTGTCTGCCTTGTCATGTTTTTATTTCCTTTGTTCAAGAAATCCATCAAATGTAAGTGTTCTGCTGAGAAATTTGGTCTGTAACATGTTGATTATTCAAATCAGTTGGTTTACAGAAATATCGTAGCGGTCTAAATTTGTATGCCCTGAGTGTTTGAAATTTAAATTTGTATTTTTTTTTTTTAGTTTATTACATTCCCTTTGTAATTTTTACTTTTTAAGGCAAGAAAGAAAAGGTTGTTATTTTTCCTTTATTGGAGTTAGTATAGTTGGAGTCAAGGGATCTGTACAATTTTCTTGTAGCTGTTTCTATGATTTGGGTAAGGTTTGGATGACATTTCACTCTTGGGCTACTGTACTTATTCCGTTCTGTATGTTCTCTCTACTAACTTGATCTTGTTTGAGGAAAGATTATTTAAACATTTTAAATGTGTTGATGGCCATAGTCCACACTTCATTTTTCTTTTCCTCAAACCTGTCTTTAACTTCTCTCTTATTTTTTCCTTATAACCTAGGCTCTCTTTATTTTTCTGTCACTCTCCCCCACCTCCTTTATGGTGGCCATCGAGATGTATACGCATAGATAGAAGAAAGCTGCTATACTAAAGCATGGTCATGCAGAAATCTTAAAGGCAGTCACAGAATTGCCAGCCATCTAGTTTTAGATTAAAAACAAAACTAGACAAAGCTAAGACCCCAAACGATAAGGCTCTGTTCATTGAAGTAGCCTGGACTTATGTAATATAACAAATAACAGCACAGCCTGTTTCAGTTTGCGTTCACTGAAACGTGCTGCCTTTTGTTTCTAGGGCAGTATGTTTGCAGCTCTCTATTCTTTGGGCATTCGCTTTGGATAGGTTATTTTTCTAGTGTTAGATGTATGTGCTAGATCCATCCCCATCTTTTTACTTCACTTCCCTCTTCTGACCAGCTGCATACATTTGTGAGACGCTTCCCAGAACTAGGAATGTAATAGAGGCTCTGGCAGAGAGAATGCCCAGGTTATTAGATTTGTATGCTAATCACACCCACATGTGCATGTCCACAGATGTGTGTGTATGTAATATTAAAATGTAGCTTTAATTTTGAAGACTTGACTTTCCTATATAATATTTAAATGTAGATAAGAACCTCATCTAAAAGTTTTTAAAGCATAATCTGAAATTCTTTTATGAAGTGAGTTGATATTTGATTATTTTACAAGTGAAGGAGCAGAGGAATGAAGACAACTAATGGATCATGTATCGACTAAGTTAGCAGGATGGTACTAGCGTGTGGCAGTTGTATCTCGACATGTACTGGTGGTTTGCTTTGTGCTCAGGTTTTTTTTTTCAGACTGTAAGGAGAAGTATGGGGTTTATAATCCTTGCTCAGTTGAAGATTAATGAGAAGTAGAACATATTTACCCAGAAAGAAATTAAAGTCAGGTGATCCTGTCTGTACTGTAGTTCCATGGTCATCTGACGCTTTCCTGTAAGAAAAGAGTCTCAGAAGTCAGCCCTTGCTGCTGTCTGCATACAGGACCTCTCTCGTCTGGTGCTATGGGATGGTTTTGTGGGAGGGCATGTGCAGTATCCTGCTTACATTTGCGCTCACCCATTTATAGGTGTACCTGGTGGATTACGGCCTTGCTTATCGGTACTGCCCGGACGGAAGTCATAAAGAATACAAGGAAGACCCCAAAAGATGTCACGATGGCACCATTGAATTCACCAGCATCGACGCGCACAATGGCGTGGGTGGGTATGTCAGCAGTGGCTGAACACGAAATACACAGCAACACTCCACCTGGATTCCTTCCTATAGGTTCCTGGTCTGCATAAGTGACTGAGCAGTGAAGGGTGAAGAGGCGGAGTGGGGCGGGGAGGACGGGGAGGCGGACACCTGCAGCGGCCTCTGCTCTGAGCCCGAGCACTGTGTCTCGGCAGTGCAGTGGCTCAATCAGCTGCAGTGACCGTGTCTTTTCAGCTGCTTGTACTTTGAGCAGAATGCTGGTGGTTTTTCCCCTAAAAGTCTAAGCTTTTCTTGCAGCTACAACTTCCTAACAGGTAAACTTGTATTTTGTCACCTGTTAATAAGTTGGTCTCTTTCTTCAGCTGTCATTTCTTTTTCCTGTGCCCACTTCTGTGGGGAGCTAAAACCCCCAGTTCTCTGGGCCTCTTAATAGCTCATAGCATTTTTTAATATCTTCAATATTAAATGTGGCATTATTTTACGTTTTATTTCCTGGATTAATAGTCTCGGTTTGGAACTCTGGAGTTGGTCAATTGGGGTTTTTAAAAATAAATTATTAGCCAGGGGGTAAGTGATTTCTTTGTACTACCTAATATTCAGTGCTTTCTTTAAATGCAGGCAGAATTCTCTGAGAAACAAGACTGCGGTGTTGACTGTTTTACCTTCTTGCTTATGTACAGTTGAAATTGCACCTTAAAACTGATTTCAGCGTGCTTCATCTGCTGCTTTTGTGTTCACAGCCCCATCCAGGCGTGGCGACCTGGAAATCCTCGGTTACTGCATGGTCCAGTGGCTCAGCGGCCACCTGCCTTGGGAGGATAATTTGAAAGATCCTAACTATGTCAGAGATTCCAAAATTAGGTAAAGGAGACAGATTATGCTGGGAAGCTCATGAAAAGGCAGATGTTTTCCAGTCAGAATTTCTTTACTGGAGCTGTAGCTTTAACTGATACTAAAATAGAAATAAGAAAATACTTGTTAAGTAGTAAGGTTTTTTGTAAGAAGGGAGAGGGAGAGATAGAAACATCACCGATGAGAGAATCATTGTTTGGCTGCCTCCGGCATGCCTCCTTCTGGGAATTGAGCCCACAACCTGGGCATGTGCCCTTGACCAGCATCAAACCTGGGAGCCTTTAGTCCACAGGCCAGCACTCTACCTCTATGCCAAACGGGCCAGGGGGCTTTCTTGGTCTTTGGTTCAGTTTATTTTAGAAGAATGTCTATAAGGGCATTTAGGCTGTAGCACAGTGCTGCTTCGTATGCTCTTTACTGTTGTTAAATATTAATAACTTTCTACGGCATCAAGCTTAAAACAGTGACTCATTCTTTAATTTTTAACAGATACAGAGAAAATATCGCAAGTTTGATGGACAAATGTTTTCCTGAGAAAAATAAGCCAGGTAGGAAAAGACTTCTTATATCTTCACCTGGGCTTTGCTTTCTGAGAGAAAGCCATGATGTCCATTGGATAGTCCTTCATGTGAGAGTTCCAGTGGGATCGTTGAAATGGGCCTGCTCCATCAAAAAAGAAGTGGCCACAGGGCTAGTTGAGCTTCATTCAGTTACTGCTTTCAGGGGGCGGAGCCAGATTTCATTCGTTCACGCAGCTGTTTCTTTATTGAGACTATTGTGTGCCAGGGACCCCTCTAAGCACCAAAGATACACAGTGAACAAAACATACGTTCCCTGTGCTCAGGAAGCTTACGTTCTGTTTGGAAGAGACACACAGTGAAGAAACGAGTGCATTGCAGCGTCTTAGGTGGTTGGTACAGCGGGAAAGAAGGAAGCACCGAGTAGAACGAGGGAGTTGGCTTGGAAATAGGTGGGCAGGGATGGCCTGCCTGACCAGGCGCCATTAGCATTGTAGAGGAGCGAGGGAGCGGGTTCTGGATTGCGCCGTACTGCCTCAGTTATGGTAGCTTTATCTTAAGGCTTGGTCTCTGGCAGTGTAGGCCGGCCAGCACTGTTCTTTAAACTGGCCCTTGCTATGTTGCTATTCTTGATCTTTAGCACAGCTGTGTACATTTCAGAATCACCTTGTCACACACACCCCTCCATCCCTGGTTTGCTGGAACTCTAAGTGCAGTGGCATTGGCTGTGGACTGATTGGGGGGCGTTAGCATTGTTTCAAAGTGAGGCTGCCAGTCTACCTGTATGGTCAATCCTCCATTCGATTTCGTGCTTCTCTCCTCTGTGTTTTATACTCTCCTCTGCCACAAAGCTTGCCCATCTTGCATTGTGTCTCATACTTTTAATGCAACGTTATGGGATACATATTTTAAAATATTTTCCAATTGCTTGTTGCTAATTTACAGAATAGAATAGATTTTTATATACTTACCTTGCTTCTGTGACCTTGTTATGTGTACCTAATATTTTTTTACATGGATTCCTTAGGCCTATTACATACACTATCATGTTTGTGAATAAACTGTTCTGTAGCTGGCATTCAGCTCCATGCCTTTCATTTTCTAGCCTTACTGTATGGGCTAAAAGCGTACGTGACTGTCGTGCTGAACACAGTGGGGAAAGAGGATGGCCTGGCCATTTTCCTCTCCAAGGAAGTTTTCAGTAGTGACAAAGCTCAGTGATGGTGTTTCACGGTTATGGATCCCCTTGATCAGATGAAAAGTTGAAAAGAGGGTTTTGTTTTATCTCTTTTTAATTCATGTGTGTTAGGTATCTAGGATCTGACCTGATCTGTAATGGATGCTTAATATGAACTAGTATTGAGTGAGTGGATGCGAATGCGTGTGCATGTGGCACTGGCAGGAGCCCTTGATTGGCTGGGTGTGGGCGTGGGAAGAAGAGTGCTGGCTGGAGGAGCTGGGGGGTGGAGGTCTCCGTCACCCAGACTGGGAGAACTACAGGGGCAGGGGCAGAGGCAGGTCCGGGGTTTAGGTTTAGATTTGGTGGGATTTGAGATGACAGTTGCACATCCAAGAGCTACTGTGGGAGGCAGTGTGTGCACCAGTCTGCAGGTCAGGGGAAGGACAGGCTGGGCTACGCAGGCGTGAGGCAGTGGCCAGAGGTGGATTCTCGGGGAGAGAGTGATCTAGTAAGGTTTCTCTCTATGGCTCTGGTTCTGCGTCTGGACAGTTAACCTCTGTCTCTCAGAAGGTGATTTTTTTCTCTCATGGGAAAACCAGGCCCTGCTTCTTTCTTCAGCCTTTTTGTTTGTTTGTTTGTTTTATTTCTCATTTTCGCGAAGAACCCAAAATGTAAAAGTTGGCTATGATATTCATTGTACGTAAGCACATTCTATTTCATAATCTATATTCTAGGTCCCTGTGTGTTTCTGATAGCTTTAAAAATATGGCAGTTATTTTTGTGAATGTTTAAATTTTAAGTATATCTTTTTTCTTATTGTCTCACAATTTCAAAAATGTTTTTATATCATACCTCAAAAATATTTTTTATTCTGATGTGTTCTGAGTTCAGAAACACAATTTTCAATGAAGAAGTAATTGAAAAAAGATGATTTGACAGAATATCCATTTTAACTCTAATTTTACTGTAACACAAGTTTTTTTCTTCAAAGTAAGAGAAATATATTGTATTTGTGATTTCTAAGTTACAGAATAATTGTGTTATTTTTTTAGATGAAATTGCTAAATACCTGGAAACAGTGAAATTGCTGGACTATGATGAGAAGCCCCTTTATCAGAATTTACAAGACATTCTTTTGCAAGGTCTGAAGTCGATAGGAAGCAAGGATGATGGCAAACTGGAACTCGGGGCTCAGGAGAACGGAGCTCTGAAAGCAAGAACGACAACCAAGGTGACTTCTGTTTGTGACTCTCCTTTGACTTCCTGAGGTTGTGTTGCAAATTCAGTAGAGGAACTCAGTGAATAGCTCAGGAAAGAAAATAATAACAGATTGTTGGCAATTAAATATTTATCTCCCTTATCTAAGGGCAAGGTAAGCTCTTTCTGGTAAAGAAGAATATATAGAGGGTTGTAAAAAAATGAATATTTATGTACCGTTGGCCCAGTGCACGGACTCGTGCACATTGAAAGGAGATTAATTAGAAGAAATATTTTAATATTGCAGCAAGCTAACCCATGGTTGATTTCGCAAGGAATTGGGCTCCCTCCTCCCTCCTCTCTGGGTCCGTGGTGCAGGTAAACCAGACTTGGGGCCAACAGGACCACAGCCAGCAAGCAACCTAACCTACCAGGTGGAGTGTCTGCCCCCTGGTGGTTAGTGTGCGTCATAGTTACCGGTCAAATGGTTGAATGGTTGCTTAGGTTTTTGTATATATAGACTAGAGGCCCAGTGCATGAATTCATGCATGGTGGGGCCCCTCAGCCTGGCTGGCAATTGGGGCTGATTGGGGCATCTTGCCCAGTCCCATTTGGGGCAGATCAGGGCTGGTGGGGGAGAGATTGCGGGAGGTTGGTCAGCTCTCGGAGGTTGACTGTGGGAGCACATTGACCACCAGGGGGCAGCTCCTGCATTGAGTGTCTGCCTCCTGGTGGTTAGTACACGTCATAGCAACTGGTTGACAGGTCGGTCGGTCCTAATGGTCGCTTAGGCTTTTATGTATATAGTTTCTCTATAATAGCAAGTGTTTTTTCCCAAGAGATTCTGGCTTGGATAGTGGTACCTGGCAGAAGGGTTTTGGTAGAGGCACTCAGCTTACAGTTTGTATCGCTGTGTTTTTCCCCTCAAGTAAGCTCCTAGGGTTGATCTTATTTCTCAGTTTTTTTCTTAGTTGTTGGTGTCAAAGTATTTATTATTTGAAAATTGATATTTGGAAAATTACCATCTGAAAGTTCTTGTTTGTTGATATGTTTAACATTTGAATATGATTTTGTTCTTTACCGAAATGCCATTAAAAAAAGCAGTATATATGCATATAAAGGGATTACTTTTTAAGAGAGAAATGTTAAATAGTGAACTTTATAGGAAAGTAATATGCAGCCATGTAAATAACTCCTGATATCACTGTAATATTTAGCTTTTACAGATATGCATTAAGTTTTTGGTTTATTGATTATTTCTAATGATTGTTGACATTGATTTCCTTTGTCATTTGAAATCATTTAATAAAATGTGTCATCTGCTTTTATATGGAGAAGGAAAACCTCTTTCAGAAGAAAGACATTTTTTATGTTGGTGACCAGCCTATACTGTTTGTTGTTCACTCTGAAAGCTCCAGCAGCTTCCTTTGGGAATTGCGCATTCCAAACCTTTGAGGAAAAGGGTTAAAACAAATTATCTCCAAAACAAGAAACAGCAGATTAAAAGATTTTTATAATTCTTCCTAGATTGAAATTTTGAAATTGAATCATGAATTTGACTTTTTGGCAAATAGTGGGTCTCTAATTTCATCACGGAATCGAAAATTATATATTTCATCTACATAGGCATTTTCCCCTGCAAGTTTTGTGTTAATTGCGTCTGCTCAGTTTTGTGGTCAACAAGTGTGCTCACAGCTACATTCAGCTCTGAAATGAAGGGCTGGACTGGGAGCCTGATGGAGTTTCAGCGCGGCAGTAACTTACAGTTTGCACACATGGATAAACACACAGCGCGCATCCTCGTGTGCCGGACAGATTTCTTTACGTTATATTTATAGCTCGCTCCTAGCACGCTTTTCCTAGAACTTAGCTGATGGAGAAGTAAAGGTCTGCGGCAGCGAGAGCTCATCTAGCGCCTCCCCCTCTTTGCAGACCGCGCGTGGACCTGTGTGCTGGGGAGACCCGGTGTCCGCTTTCTGCAGGTTGGCTGACCTTATAGCCGAGCAGGTCAGTCTGCTGCAGAGCGGACATCTGTGCCTCATCCCCTGTGTCCGTGGGTCGCTCAGCAGGCTGGCGGAGTCCTGTCGGATCACGCCCTACATGCCTAAAGCTTCATGGCGGGGGAATATATGAATGCCAAGCGGAACTGTTAGATTTCCTTTCTTAGTTTACGGCTTTATTTTCTATCTTATTTTATTTTTGTCTTCATGGCTGACCCAGGGCTACTCTTGGTATTAAAAAGCAATTAATAAAAGCTAGGATGAGGTACGATCACGAACCTGCTTGACAGCCATGTGACTATGCAGATGAGTTATTAAATGTGTTGGCCCTTTTGTTTATAAAAGTGAAAAAATTGGACCAGACCAGTTTTGTTTAACTCTTATTTTTCTTCTTCTTCTTTTTTTTAAAGCCCTAGAACAGTTTTCAAATGTATTGTAAATGCCACACGTCTCAAATTGGCCAGAGCAGCGCCGCACTGGCCGAAAAGTTGGGGGCGCCCTGGAAGGAAAAGCTTCTCTTTGGAGGAATTAGAGTTCACTTTCTTCTTCAGCAAGGGGCGTGCAGTCAGGAGGGCATTCTTTGCTCTGTTACCGGGAAGCTCAGAGCCAAGTAGGACTCTCTGATTCTAGAAACTATAGTATTAATCTTTGTAATTAGTGGAGTTTCGCACTCCTCTTTTAGTTATAATTTTTTAAGTTTTTTTCAAATGTATTATTCAGATGATCCATGTCCAGCTGTAGTTTTGTTTTGGAACTTACTCATTTCTTGAAAATCCATTTTTAGATTTCTAAGGGCCTTGAGGTCATGTGACTGATGCAGTGAAGCTCAGAACTGAAGTGTCTTGACTCTCTTCATTACACGCTGCTTCCTGCAATTCAGCTGATTTTGTCTGACAGCATTTACGTTTATAAAAATCTTCGCTCATGCCTTACTTTTTATTTTTAGCCTTTCCAGTCTTATTGAGATATAATTGGCATCCAACACTCTAAGTTTAAGGGGTACAGCATAATGCTTTGGCTTAAATATATTGTGAAATGACTACCACAGTAAGGTTAGGAAAAAAATAAGGAAAAAAATATATGTTCTTTTTATTTCTCAGACTCAAATCTCTTTTGGAAAGGGGCAGGTGTGGTAAGTTCAGTACATGTTTCTCTCTGTGTTCCTAGCGGATATCCTGTAAGAATTGATCAACACTGGCATGGGGCCAGATTTCCATCCAGTTTTTACCTGGCAGCATTCATAGCCACTGCAGTATCCCTGACTTCATTCCCCATGCCTGTGGCCGCTTTATAACTGGCACTTTGTACTTAGATATATTAAACTTGAAGGCTTTTGTTTTTGGAATAAAAAAAATAGACCATAGTCTGGGGACCGTTGGTTCTTCCTATCCAGATGGCATTCGTTGTCAGGGAAGGCGGGCGGGGAGGCCAGCTGAAGGCCAGTGAACGGGAGTCAGGGCCAGCCTGCCGCCACTGCTGCAGACACAGGTGTCTCTTGTCGCGGGACACTGTGGTTTTCATCCCGGCCATGTGCCTGCGTGGCGATGAAGGAAGCGCCCTTTTACTAGAGAACTTGAAAGTAAGATGAATGCACTGGGTTCGGGGAGAATGTATTGCATGGCTCCCTGTATGATGAGCCGGTAGAAA
Source organism: Lasiurus borealis (assembly GCA_004026805.1). NCBI lineage: Eukaryota > Metazoa > Chordata > Mammalia > Chiroptera > Vespertilionidae > Lasiurus > Lasiurus borealis. The sequence goes on from PVJN01016543.1 coordinate 37,276, forward strand.
TCTGCCCCCACCCAACCCGCAGAAAGCATTTTCTCCTGTGCGGAGAGCCACGCGGTTCTGAAATATTCCTCCTTCATTTCGGCCGGACGAACAGGATGTCTGTGTTTATTCCTGCCTAATGCATCACGAATCTGCTGACACGCTAACCTTGGAGGCCTGGCCGGCGTTAATCAGGCCTGCGCGCCGGGGAGGAGGCACCTAATGCGCTCCGTCAGCACCGTTTGCATATGGAAGGCCTCGCAGGGGACTGCCCGTGCCCGCGAGGGTTCCCTGCCCACCGCCGTTACTGTGTGGAATCATCGAGCCAATCTGTCCAGCCAGCGGGGCGGGATGGCAATCAGGGAGCGACACTTGGGAAGGCAGGGAGGGAGGCCCTGCCCTCCTCTCGGCGGTGGGGGAAGTGGCAGCCACTCGGCGGCTCTTTTCGAGAAGGGACCCCCCTTCCACAGAGCTGCTCAGCCAGTGCTGCTCGGCCGTTTCCCAGGCTCAGGGCAGTCCTCGGGTGTGGGTTTGCGAAGCCTGTTCTCCAGGAGCCTGGCATCTCCGCGTCCCCGTCTTTCCCGGCTCGGCTGCCGGCAGTGCCGTGGGGAGCGGTGGGACTAATTGTAACGGAGATGGTACAGTTCTGACCGTTGGGGGGTTGAGATAATGTGGTCTGAGCGCAGCTCCCTGCGGGACAGAGCCGTGCTTGCCATTAGGGGGAAGAACACTGTGCTGTCAGCAGGCATTACACTCCTCGAGCCACACGCACCATGGCCCGGAGCAAGGAAGGCTCTCCGATGAGGTTCAAGTTCATGTTAATTGTTCGGAAATATAAATGAGGACATTCTGATGCGATGTGAATCTGTGAAACGTGCGAAGTTATCAGACGATGCCCTACAAGATACACACTTATTTTAGGCAACCTAGAGAAGCTTTGAGTTTGAATTTGCATTTTAACACATTTAAATTGGAGGCTACATGGGATAAAGTTACATATGCAAAGTGCAAAGTTTTAAATTATTTTTTCTAAGGTCCTTCTATAGTTAGACTTACATGCAGAGATGTTAGGTAATTTACAAACTTCACCAAGGAAGGAACTGGGTAGAAAGTAGCATCGTGTTGGAAAATAATAACAAGGACTTGAACGAGCCGGTGGGAAGAATGGATGGTGACAGAATAGAGGCATTAACTCTCCTAAGACACACTCACCTGGAAAAATAAGGAGAAAACGGGAAAGGCCCGAGAGAAGGTGGGAAAACCCGCCGTTTCTGAGATTTTCGGAGACCTGGGTACTTTTAAGATCCTTCCTTAGAGTAAGGTTTTTGGCCCTTTTAAACCTTTAATAAAACACTCCGGAAGAAAATACACTGCCACAGATACACGCTGTAAAGGGGGAGAATAAACATCATTGGCCTCAGGGTGGGGCGATGCCAAGTTTGTAAAGCCTGGGCTTTCGGAGCGTCTGTATCCCGGTCCTGAGGGTTAAAATGCGCTTCCCGTAACGAACTGTGTGTAGCAGGAGTCAGAGGTGGTGACAGCAGACACACACCTCTCTGGCTGACCGAGGAGGTGAGGGCTCTGACTGCCTCTGCCCCCCTTCCCGCAGGCCCACTGCCGTGAAGTGGTCTATGGCAGCCCCATCCATTTCTCTCTCCTTGGTTCGGTAGCGGCAGTCAGCGTGGCTGAGGCTGTGAAATGGGAAGATTCAGAAATCAGCCAGCTTTCCCATGCCCTCTGCTCCGAGCAGCACGCCTGCCCGGAGCCTGAGCCATCCCGTTGGCCAGCATTTCCGCCCCCCCTTCGTCACCCGGGCCCTTGGGTCATCAGACCACCTGTCTCAGTGTCAGTGCTCGCCCGGTCTCCCTGTTTTCCTGACGGCCCCCAGTGCCAGTGGGTGGTGCTGGCGGTTCGGGTGTGCCAAGGAGAGGCCGTCAGGCCCCCTGTGCGTGGAAAGGGGGTGTCTGTGGGAAACGCACCGCCCTGTGCACGATCTGGAACGTAGGCGCTCGGAAGGGGCGCCTGTGGGTGTGCTCTGTGCGTGGTGACAGCACCCCGTGTAGGTCCAGACGTGCCCTAACCCACCGTGAGTCTGAGGGTTTGCTTCTCTGCCCGCCAGACCTCACCTCTCTCTCCATTTCCACACGCAGAGGCGGAAGAAGGAAGCCGAGAGGAGCTCAGAGGCGGGTGCTGAGGACATGGAGTGCTCGGATGCGCACACGGAGGTGGCCATGCAGACACGTAAGTGGCCGGTCTCGCTGTGACCCCTCCACGCGTCAACGAAAGTTCCTTTCCTCCCGCTGACAGGACTCCGCTGTTCGGGCCATCACACTGACCTCATCACACAGCGTGGCGGGGAAGGTCTTCCTTCCATGCAGCGTGGGTCTCGGCGGCTGTGCACAGTGATCGGGAAGTGGGCGCCCGGAGCCCAAGACACCGGGCGTCCAAACGGCAGGTGGTGGCGCCTGGCCGGGCGGCTCTGTGGCTAGGAGTGTCGTCCCGTCCACCGAAAGGTGGCGGGTCCCCTTTCCGGGCGTGGCACATCCAGATGGTGGGTTTGACCCTCGCTGGGGCACAGACGCGAGGCAAACAACTGATGTTTCTCTCCTTTTCTCTCTCTAAAAAATCAAACCTCTCAGGTGAAGAGAAGCAAAAGCGACTGAGTCGCTCAGAAGGGGGTGGCCTCAGAGATCGGCACCACTGGCTCTCGGGCCTCTCGCTCCATTCCACGGGTGGGAGGAGGGGAGCGCGTGTCCGGCGCCAGGGGCCGGGCCTTAGCTCCTGCGCTTCATGGTCCCACGTGGCAGGGAGGCCTCTCTCTGTGCGGCGTGCATCGCAGTGGCTCCACTTCCCGTCCCGCCTGCTCGTTCCCCCAAATGCTCTCTCTCCACCGCCAGGGTTAAAGCCGAGCTCACCCGAGCGAGGCCACGGCTGCACGGCCGGGCCCAGGGGGGCGGGGGAGAGGGAGGACTTCCCCGGGCAGGCCGGCCGAGGGTGGCCGGGAAGGGAGCCTGCCCCCGGCTCCTTTGCCGCCACACTGGCCCCGCGCCTGCTCTCCCGCCCCCGGGGCTGGTGGCGCCTCGCCCTCGGTTCTGGGGGAAGGCTGGTTTCAGTCAGCTTCACTGAGGCGCAAGGCTCCGTGGGGCCAGGAGGGCCAGGTCGGGGTGCTGCACCTCCCTCTGCCCCGGCCCCGGGCCCGCTGTGGAGGCAGCGATTTGACTTGACAGGAGGGGCCATCTCTGCCCACCACCCACCTCTTCTCCACCGTGCGCTCTGCGGAGAGCATCCAGAGTCTGCTGGATTCACTCAGAGAACACGGGGTGTCTGGAGAGGGAGTGTCCCATCGCTCTGGGGGCCCCGGGCCTGACAATGCCCCGTCCTCCCTCTCCACAGGCCCCTCCTCCCACCTGTCATTTCGTTGTTGGGAAGTGAGGTGCCCCGAGGAGTGCACCCAGGCCTGCCTCAGCCAGAGGGCGCAGCCCCGGAGCGAGTGGGAGCGGAATGGATGAGCGTCCTAGAGAGAGCATCGTCTCACGGAGACGCTCCCCTAGGTTCTAAGCTTGAGGGTGCAGCGAGGAGCGGGGCGCGGGCCTTCGGGGTGAGGACGGTGGACACCGTGAGGCCGGAGCTCGGCCTCTCCTCCGCCCGGAGTCATGTTACTGGCTCTGCTGGCTGAGCCTTGGAGGCGTGGGTTTTGATTCCTAAGAGATTTTTAATTGGGCATAATTATAAATAAGGTTTTATCCCTGATGTTTTAATCAGAGACACTGATACTTTTTTTACTGTGAGAAAATACATTATTTCTTTGGTGTATTTAATAATGACAAAAGAAGAGAGTAAATCCCATTGCTAATTTAAGGAGAAAAATCAAGCTATCTTTTTGGTATAAAAAAGCAGATAAAGAATAATCAGATTCTGCCTTATTCCCATAAACTTGGAATTGCTTTACTTAAATGCTGTCTATTTTCCCATTGTAAATCATTTTTTTTCCTAAAGTAAAAGGCTAGTTAAGGTATTTTACTATCTAAATATTAAAAAATAAGAGAAATATCACCTAAGATGGTGAAATATTACTGCTTCTAGCAAAAAAACTAAAACACAAAACTCAAAAAACTAAATGCACAGAAAAATGTGTGTGTATGTGTGTGTATTTGTAGTCATCAGTTTAGAGAGACTTGAAGGCACATTATTACATTTGATTTAAAAAAAAAGTAATGCAGCTCACTGAATACTGTTTTAGAGCTTTCAGATTTTGTGTCATAAATGTGTTTGAATAATGGCTACCTCCGGCAGCAGCTTTAGAAATGTCAGTTTCTTCATTAACAATTTTATTTTCAAACACAGTCTATGGTTTACAATATGGTGAGCGGTTTTCCTCGCCGTGTGAGCTTTCAGAATGCTGTGCCGCGCGGAACGGGAGCGGCTTTCCTTTAATATCTATTTAGACCGTTCTAAACGGGTATAATTTTCCTGATACACCTAAACTCATTTCGCCTGGCTGGGGGTCTATTGTGTGCGCACACATTCTGAAAGCTTTCAAAGTGGGTATTGTGTGGGTTTTCTCAGGAAAGGAGAGGGGGTAACAGGCGATTCTCGAGAAGAACAGAGGCCCTAATTCTTTTATGTTTATGCAAAGCGTAATTTTTACCAATTGAGAACATTTGGTTATTTGCTGCAAGTAATTTCTTTCCTCCACAAAATGGCAAGCCTTATAAAAACCATGTGTATCCTGGCATTTCAAAATCATGCCAGGATTTCAGAATTGGACTCAGTTAGTTAGTGCCGCCATGATATTTATGGCCAGCGCACTTTGTCCGTCCCTCCTGTTCCCAGAATGGCCACACACAACAGTAGTCTCGCGGGTGCTTTTCAGTTTGTGTTTTGAAGTGCCTTGCATTTTGGACTGTTCTTGAAGATTCTTGGATGAAAGCATGATTTATATTTACCTCTGGAATATCTGTATACTAGTCTAAAAAAAGAGGTACTTTTTAAGGGCGCCCTACATACATGGACATTTCCCATTTGTTTTTTCTTCTTCAGTATTAAAATCATAGGAGGGTATCCCCAAACTTGTTTATTTTATTTTTCAAATATTAAATCCCACACAGACTTGTTTTGCGATTAGAACTTTTACCAGTAATAGTATATTTTTAAAAGAGATGAAAAATTGACTTTGCTAGCTATCAGAATTGATTTTTAGGAAACTATTGAATTGATTGATACGTGCAGCAATTTATCTAAGTTGCATATACAGATTATATGGTAAATTCCAGATGGTGATGGCATTATATAGTAACTTCCAGATGGTGATGGCCTTCCAGATCTCACTTTAACTCTAGACAGCAGAGGGTGGGCAGCCATGGCGTTTAATTTAAGAGGCACATGTCAAACC
>PVJN01016544.1:0-42200 GCA_004026805.1 Lasiurus borealis
AAAAAAAAGAACTGGACAAATAGGATGGGTGCTTGATAAAACATCAATGTCTCCCATTCATCTGTGATTCCAGTCCTTTTCTAACAGATCGCAGCTTTTTCAGAACAAGTATAACAGATTTTTCAGGTTATTTAAAACTGAGTTATATATAGTCGTTTAGCAGCAGCAAAACACTTCTGGCATTTATCACACAGATGCTAGATCTCTGGAGGAACCTTTTCTCCCAAACTAGAATTTTCCCTTCCCCAAGAAGAACTGATCAGCCTTTATTGCTTAACACAAAAGCCCCTTTTCTCCCCTTCCTCCCTCCCTCCCCAAAACAAACAAATCACAGCCCCCGCCGTTAAATTCTGCGCTAATGAAAACTGTGTTGTTGATGACATCCCAGGCGTTGTCAGAGCCTATTTTTCATACACCACCACCACCACCACCACCACCAGACAGTTGGATGCAGCATTCCTGATCGCTTTTTATCGTATTTGTAAATACACTCACTAATCCACTCAATCGGATAATTTACAAACAGGTCCTCTCAGTTATTAGCGGCCGGCAGTCAAGTCCCATTACATCTGATCCTTACACAGCTAAGTGTCTACACGTTCTCATTCCCCATCCCCGGGTTAAGGGCTTGGGATGCGCCAGGGAGAGAGGGAGAGAGGGAGAGGTTCGCGAAATTTGGATGGGGGCAGGGTAGGCGCGAGGAGGAGGAGAAATCTCTGCATCTCAGCCCTCGGCGACAACACTCAGCCCAGTGCCCACAGGAAAAAAAAAAACTAAAAATTGGGCACCTCTTCCTCCTGTTACACTGGCAGCCACAAAGAGGGAGTTTCCCTAACGCTCCCGTCACCCCCCAATCCCTCCTTATCCCCCCGAGCTCCCCTTCCCGGCCCAGTCCCGGCGCCCCAGGGGCCTCCGCGTGCAGAGAGGCCTCGGAGCCCGGGGTCAAGGCACAGAGGGGGGATGGGGTGGGACACGGGCCGTGGGACCCCTTTTAAACACCCGAACCCCATCGGCGGGAGCAAAGGGGCATCGGATGTAGCAGAAGCTGGAAGAGGGGTGCAGAGCGGTGCAGAGCCCGTGCTGGGGGGGGGGGGGGAGGGCACCCCTCCAGGCAGCACCGAGCAGAGCGGGTGCATGGGAAGCGGGGAGGCTGGGGAGGCTCCGCGCAGCTGGCAGCAGAGGGGCCCGGCCCGGAAGGTGGGGAAGGGGGTGCCCCCCGGGGCAGAGAGGAGGCGCCCGTGTGGCTGCTTCCTTCTACCTGCGGGCGGGCGGGCGGGACGGGCCGCTCAGGTGTGACCGGGAGGGAGGGGAGGCCGAGTCGGCAAAGGGAGGTGCAAAGAGCCGCGGGGGCCCCTGGGGCCCGCGCAGACGGCGCGGGGGCATCTGCGGGACAGGCGGGTGGGGGCTCCGGGGCGCAGGTGGGCTGCGGGGAGAACGCGGGCTGCGGGCAGGGCTGCGGGGGAGAACGCGGGCTGCGGGGAGGAACGCGGGCTGCGGGGGAAGAAAGTGGGCGGTGGGCGCCCGCGGCGGGCGCGGGGGCGGCATCCCCCGGGCGGGCGGGCGGGAGGCGGGAGCCCTCACCTGCGCGGCGGAGGAGGCGGAGTTGCAGCAGCCCATGGCGGGGCCGGGGGAGCCCGGAGGCGGCGCCGGGCGCGCAGCTACGCCCCGGAGCCCCTCGGCATGCGAGCCGGCGGGCGCCCGCGGAGGGCGCGGCCTGGCCCCGCACGGCTCGGCGGCTGGCGGCGGGTCGGACGGCGGCGGCGGCGGCGGCGGGGACTCAGGAGGCGGCGGCGCTGGGCACGGGCGCCGGCCACATCCCACGGCGGCGGCGGCGGCGGCGGCGGCTGCGCGGCTCCTGCTCCGCTCCTGCTGCGGCAGCTGCTCCCCAGCGGAAAGGGGCGGGCGGCGGCGGCGGCGGCGGCGCCTCCCCCTGTCCCCCGCCTCCCGCCTCCCGCGCCCAGTCCCTCTCCCGCTCCCTCTCCCGGGCCGCTGCCTCCTCAGCGGCGCGCGCGTCTCCCATCAGACTCCCCGCCCCCCCAGTGCAGCGCCGCGCGGGCGGCCGAGCGGCGGCGGCGGCGGCGGCGGCGGCGGCCAAAACAAGGGCCGGGCCCTTTGGCGCTCTGCGGAGCCTGCGCGGTGACGAGCCCATTTAGCGGTGGCACCGAGGCAGAGCGTCGGCTCCGGGCGAGAGGGCGCCCGAGGGCTGTCTGGGCGGGCTCGCAGCAGAAATGGGGCCGGGTTGCTTCCGGCCCCGGGAGACCCCGGGCGCCAGGCACGCGGAGTTGCTCGCTCTGCCCGCTGGGAGCGCAACTCGAAGTCCTCGCTGGCTTATTCTGCACCAACGGCCGCTGGTTATCCTCCAGAGGAAAGCGAACCCAATAAGCCTTCCCCGGAGAAGGGGTAAGTGAAAGAAGACGAGGAGGAGCAAGCAAGCAAGCATCTGGTGCTACTGGCCCCATTTTGCGGTTGTGGAAACTGAGCCTTGGAAGGAGAGCGTAATGCAATGCACCCCAAAAAGTTACCCAGGACCATATGGGCTCTGAGCTACGCTTTCTTCTGCAGAGGGTAGTCCACAATCATCAAGTATGAACCCATTCATATTTTAAATTTTTACTGAGGACATACTAGGTTCCAGTAACTTGTAGGTACTGGGAATAAAGAGGTGAACAGGAGAGACAAGTTTCTGCGCCTTTACAGGGATCTGTTGTTACTGTAGCCTGGCGAGGGGTTAGAGTCGGCGTGGTCACTGCCTTCAAGAAAGGTGCAGCCCTAAAGGAGTCCTTGGGAAAGAGTGTGAGGTGAGAATAGGTATTAGGTGGCAGGAATGAAACTGGTTAATGTTAAGAGCATCACCGGTACCAGGCACTGTTGCAAGCCTTTTTACATATTTCATCCTGTCAGAGAATGTCTCAAGAGGCAGAATCAGTTAAAAAAAAAAAAAAAAGTTTATTTGCAAAGGTGCAAAGCCAGGAGACTCTAGATGGCCTGACCAAATAAAAGACAGCAAGTTTTAGGGATTACCCAGAGTCTAAGGGGGGAGGAATAGCACAGAACTATGTTGACTTCAATGGGCTTTGGAAAGGGGATCTAAACAAATAAAGAAGGGAACCTGGGAACAGCCAAAGAAAAGGCCTCAGGAGAAATCCTGGTTGATGTGCTCCTCTATCAAGTCCTAGGTCTGTGACTGGATGAATCACTTCCTAACCCTCCTCGGTGAAATAGGAATACTGTACTAGGGAGGTCCTCCAAAAGTTGTCAAGATTAGATAACAGTAAGCACTCAACAAGTCCAGCTTGAGGTGATTAATTCTGCCTCTGCTTACTTCCTGTGTTCTCTTTGAATTTTATCAGAATGCCCATCATGCTGCTGGGAATGGTGAATTCTAAGTGCTAGCAGTAACATTCAGTTACTAAATAAAAGTGAAAAAATAAAATAAAACTTGAATAGCTCCAGCCCCAATTCTCCACAATTAGATTGCAAACTCCCTGAGAACAAGGGAAAACATCTTCTCCATTGTCTCTCCCTCAGCCATCTCAAATGTGTGTTGAATTATTCAGTGTAGCCAGGAATAAAAAATAAAAAAAAAACCTTCCCTTGAGATTTTTTCCTCTTAAAGCCTCAAAGTACATTCTGTTTTTAACCGAGGGAGGAGGCTGAAAGTAAAATTACAGCCTTAAACAAGAAGCCATCTGTCTTCCTTCTTTATAATCAAGTCAAGGGGAGTTGTTTTTCTTAGTGTAGTCAATATGGGAGCATTTCTCTCGGATTATAAAAACCTTTTGGGCTGGTGTAGTTATTCCTTGTAGTAGCTAGTGCTTATTTTGTAATTAAAACTACAGAAATAGATAAATATGGAACAGACTGTTACAGTTCTTCAGAAAAAAAGGCAAAGTATTTAATTTCTTTGGAGGTCTCTTTCCAAGACCTGGAGCACATTCCATGATGCTTAACTGAGCTGAACTCCAACTTTCCCTTTGAGGGTTAATGGAACTACCGAGTTCTAAGGTTCTGCAAGGTGCTTTGTAAATATACTAATTATGTATGTATGCCCCATATATGCATATGAATGTGATGTTTTAAAATTATGCCTCATCATTAGCATGAGAGAAACTACACTCCTGAATTTGTATTCCGTACCTTCTAAGAACAAGTCGCTTTCCCATCCCCCACCTCACACCCAAAGAAGCCTCATAAAAGGAGTGATTTAGAGGGGGCCAAAATACTGTTCCTTTTCATTCATCCTCATAAACAAGCACACACAGCATTCAGCGAAGTTACAACTCCTGAGAATTCTGAAATCTCGAGATTCCATGCCCTCCCCCCTAAACCCTCCCCTCCCCGCCTGCAGTCAGTGATCAGGGTACTGATCTCACCACCAAGAGGTGTCATGAAGAGAAGCCACTTGGGAACGAGTTAGGGTTTTGTTGTTGTTGTTAATCCTCACCCTAGGATATTTTCTCCATTGATTTTTAGACATAGTAGAAGGGAGAGGGAGAGACAGAGAGACGCATCAATTTGAGAGACACACATCAGTTGGTTTGCCTTCTACACATGCCCCAACTAGGGGTCCTGGGTTGAACCCACAATCCATGCCCCTGACCAGAATCCAACCTGAGACCATCCCCCACCAGCCGATGCTCTAATCACTGAGCTAAACTGGCTAGGGCTAGGTCTTTGTTTGTTGTTGTTTTTTGAGAAAAAGAGTTTTTAAAAATAAAAACTTCGCTAAGAACAGCATCTGCACTAACCAGGATAAAATTACAAGGTCTATCAATCTTGGTGCTGCAGGGTAAAAGCGGATCACCAGCTGAGCCAGCCAGAAATGCTTCCCAGTGGTCTAGTATTGCATAATTGGCCATGTGAATTCCAGGATTTCCAGCTTCTGATGGAGGGCTTGGTACTGGTCACTCATGGTGGGAAGGCACTGTGCTAACCGTCTCTTTCCCACAACAGTGATAAAGCCTGACTCATCGTTCACATGACTTCAGGTTTTGGCGTAACAGAAATATAAAGGCATCTACATGTGCGTATGTCTGTAACTGCTCAGAACAGACCTCTGGTTTAAAAGGGGGAGGGGGACATTTGGTGCTTTTGCTGTGTTATTTACATTTTAGCACATACAGTACTGTGTTCACAGCCGCATCCTGCAAGAGCACATTTGCTTCTGCAGAGCCCAGGCTTCCAGATCTGCCTCACCACTTCCTCCTTGAGGCATTCACATAGCACTCACCCCTGGGAAATGCTCCGAAAGGGAAAACTAATTGTAACCAAGGGCTGTAACTGTTCATTCATTTGCAGAGAGGCAGGAGCAGGTCTCTATTCCAGAAGAAGGAAATATAACTCAGCCTCCCAGTTATATCCTGAAGTTAGAAACCCCCTGAAGAGAGCTTCCCTGAACTCGGGCATGTAGCAAGACAAGACAGCTTTGTTCCCAGCAAGACTCAGGTGAGAACCATAAATCCTTAGCTCTGCAACTTGGTTTCTGCCCACACATGTAAGTTGATGTTCCTCCAGTGTTAATGAATAACTCTGACTTTTATTCATGGTTTCACTTAGATTTTCCTTACAAGATCAAAAGATTTGTTAAGTTCTCCAAAAATGCTTGCAGTGAATTTGTGTTTAGAGGGATAGAGCATTTCCCTGTTACTTTTCTGAACAACATTTTTTTTTATCTGTAGTTACCCAATATTTGAAATTGAATCTTTCTTATGAACCAAATGTGTTTGATCAAGTATCACATATGCAAACATCAGCCTTTGGGGATTTAAGCTGTTTTTAACATCAAACTAGTGTTGGTTTTTATTTGAGGTGGTGGGGCAAAGAAGGAGGGGAGGGAGGCAGGATTATGCATATTCATTTGAGAAGAGAGAATTTATAAAGTAGGGAAATCTGTTTATTGAACAATATAGTTCTTCAGCTGTTACAATGGACCAGATATCTAGCTGGATACCCGGGATTCAAAGGTGAATGAAAAACACTCCTTGCCCTTAAGTCATTTATATTTTTGTGAGAATTAGAGCAAAGATTAAATGTAATGAGAGGAATGAGTCCACAGAGATTGATTCATTTTGTTTATAAAAATGCTACATGATATGTTTTGCCTATTAACCCTTATATTCTAACTTCCATTCAACAAGTCCCAGTGTGTACCAAAAGCCTAGGAAAGAAGCTTGGTATACAGGAATGTGTCATAATTATTTCTTCAAGAAATACATTAATTTTTATCAATGAGTTCCTAAGAATTTAGAGTTGTTAGTACATAAGAATGTCTCAAAGAAAGGATTATCTGAGATATTTAATGATTGCTTATTTCAATGTTTGGCTTTTTCTGTAAAACATCTGGAATAATATATATTTATGTAATATTGAAAATACATAGAAGGCTTTTTAAAAAAAACACACAAAAAAAATCCCTTTGCCTAATGCCTTAACAAAAAAACAGATAGGAATAACTACATAAGCCTTTTTAAGTTCTAGATGCAAAAAGTGACATAAATAAATACAACCGACAAATAATACTTGCATAGCAATATAGAAAAGGCTTATTGCATAGACTCAATGTTTATATTCCCCAAAATTCATATACCGTAAAACCTCGATATAATGGGCTAATTCAGGTGTCTGTTAAAGGTGAAAGTCTGTTATATAATAAAGTTTTCTTAGTGAATATGTTAAAAAATTGACAAATTAGTCTATCCATTTTTACCTATGTAGGTATGTTTGTGTAATTAAAGTTAATTGTGTATGAAAAGTTTAATTTCACATAAAAGTTTTCTATGTGTATTACTGTAATTTTAAATTTATACTGAATAAGTCTAGTAAACATGTGCATTCACCAGTCACCAAGAGTAAACAAATGCACACGGCTGGGCCATGGCTTAGCGCACATCAGAATAGGGACAGCAGATGTTAAAACTGCTACAGAGCCTGGCCGGTGTGTCTCAGTGGTTGAGTGTGGACCCATGAGCCAGGAAGCTGTGGTTTGATTCCCAGTCAGGGCACATGCCCAGGTTGCAGGCTCAATCTCCAGTAGGGGGCATGCAGGAGGCAGCCAATTGATGATTCTCTCATCATTGACGTTTCTATCGCTCTCTCCTTCTCCCTTCCTCTCTCTGAAATCAATAAACACACACACACACACACACACACACACACACACACACATACACACACACACACATCTACACATATATATATTTTAAAAGACTGCTGCAGAAAGTCACACCACACAGAACCAATTACTACCGCCTATGATGTGTTGTGATTATTCACAGAACATTGTTTAGGAACGGTGACTCTTGAATTTAAATATGTAGACTATAGTTGTAGATATACATTACTTATTTATGTCGGCAAAATTACTACAGTGCATTTTCCAATCTAATGGCCTACTCACTAAAATTTGTTTAAAATAAAGTAAATTAATAACAAAAAGTAACCAGTTAATCTATGTATGTAAAAGGCTAAGTGACCGACCGTACGTACATCTGACCAGTTGGTACATATGATGTGCACTGTCAATTTCAAGATAAACATTGACTCACACATGCACAATACATATAAAGCTCTCACCAGTCGCATGCGTGTGTTTCAATTTGTCATTGTCCATGGTGAATTTGGTTGTTTTTGTTAACATTCAACGTGAACCACATTGTGATTTGTTCATTGACCATATGACTGACCAGCCAATACATATGATGCTTACTGGCAATTTAAAAATAAACGTTGACTTGCACATGCATGATACATATAAAGCTCTCAAACTAATCGCATGTGTGTTTTAATTTTATAATTAATGCTATTTTATATATACTACTAGAGGCCCCGTGCATGACATTAGTGTACTCAGGGTGGGGATCCTCAGCCCAACCTGTGCCCTTTAGCAGCCCGGGAGTCCTCAAGGGATGTCCAACTTACGGCTCCCACTACTGCCGCTGAGCTCGCCAGCTGTCAGCCCAGCTTGTGGCTGAGTGGTGCCCCCTCCCACACCCCCTGCCCTGTGAGAGCACAGTGACCACCAGGGGGAAGGTCCTGCATTAAGCATCTGCCCCCTGGTAGGCAGTGCGCATCGAGACGACCAGTTGTTCTGCCATTCTGTCGATTTGCATATTAGCCTTTTATTACATAGGATTTTGACATGTAATTTTTTTTCAGTAATGTAATTACTGCACAAATCTTCTAATTAATTTCCTTTCAGTGTGCATGAATCTGTGCACTAGGCCACTAGTTTAATTATAAGCATTTTAAAATTAGCATATAATTAACATATATTTTCACATATAACATTTGGGCCTGAAATTTTGTCTGTTAAATTCAAAGTCCGTTAAATTGAGGTCCCCAAAATCGAGGGTTTACTATATTGAAATTCTAACACCCCCCTCCCCTCAAATGGGAGTGTTAGCAACTGGGAAGTGCTTGAGTTTTGAGGGTGGAGACCTCATGCATGGGATTAGTGCCTTATAATATATAAGTTTCAGAAAGATTCCTTGCCCCTTTCACCATGTGAGGATACAGCAAGAAGTCAGCAGTCTGCAACCCAGAGGGACCTCACCGGAACTCAAGCATGCTGGCACTCCAATCTAGGACTTGCAGCTTCCAGAACTGCAAGACATACATTGATGTTGTTTATATGCAACCCAGTCTATGGCATTTTGTTATAGCAACCTGAGCAGACTAAGACATTTATTATCCACTAGATGTCTGATACACAAAATTCGTGCATGGGTAGGTCCCTAGGCCTGGCCGGCAATCAGGACCGATTAGGGCTTTCCAGCTGCTGGCCGGGGCCTCCCTTCCCCAGGTGCCAGCAGCCAGCCAGGGCCTTCCTTTGTTCCACACCATCCCCTGGTGGTCAGCACACGTCATAGTGAGTGATTGATCTCCTGGTCAAACTCCTATGGGGACAATTTGCATAGTAGGCTTGTATATATTTAGATAATATTAAAAAGCTCCTATTTAAAAAAAAAAATGAAAACTTAAAAACTCCATAGAAAAATGGGCAAAGTACCTAGCAGACAAGATTCATGGTGAAAGACATACAGGGATTCATAAAATGTGAAATGCTGCTCAACCTCAGTAATAACAAAACTGTAAGTTAAAAACCAGGAGCTTTCATCCCTCACCTAACAAGTTGGCAAAGATTTAAAAGCTTGATAATAATATTCAGTGTCAGAGAATGTCACAGTATTCTCCTATGCTATTGATGGGGATATCATTGCCTCTTTCTGAAGAGTATTTTAAGAAGTTATTCCAAAAAATTAAAAGGTGCATTTTTTTTTAACTGCTGCAGTTCTTCTCCTAGGAATGTATCTAACAGCAATACAGTCTTGTTTTCAATAAGGAAAACTTGGGGAAAAACCTAAATTCTATAAATAGAATATTGGTTAAATAGGAAATACTATACAACTCTTAAAAAGTATGAGGTCAATGGGTATTAATTGAAAGAAAGATACCTACAACACACCTTTGACTGAAAAAAGCACTTTACAAAGCAGTGTTGTGATGGAATCCTGTTTCTGTGAGTAGTGTGTGTGTGCTCGCACGTGCGAACGTGTGTGTAGAAGAGGTTGTGAGGAGTACTGTGTATACCACTCTATTGGAGCCGTTACCTTTGGAGAGGAGATGGGGGTAAATTGGAGTGAGATAGAGCAAGATAGATTGGAGACACTTTCTGAAGTATAGACTTCTGTATTGTTTGTGGTTTTGACAAAAGCATGTACTGTTTTTTTAAACTATATTAAAATACCGTACTTTTATAAAATGACTGATGGGGGAAGGGAGTCCTCCCCAAAGGACTTACCAATTGTGGTGAAAATATGCACAGTACCCAGAGTTCAGAGAAAACAGAGCACCGTTACATGTGATAGTTAGGAAAGGTTTCATGGAGGAAGCAGCGTTGAGCTGGTCTTTGATCAACAGGAAGGTTTTCGATATGTGAAGGTGGTGGAAGAGGGATGGCAGAGTTACAGGCGTAAAATGTCACAAACAAGAGTGTAGTCTTGGAAATGAATAAGATCTGTTGGATGTTCCAGTTACCTGTTGTTGCATCACAAGTCAAGCAAAATGTGGTGACTTCAAACTATCACAAATTATCATCTCTCCCAGGTCTGGGGACTGAGTAGACTCAGCTAGGTTGGCAGTTCTTACTGGGAGGCTGTCATGTGGTTGCAGTCATGGAAGGAGGGGGCTGGAGTCATCTTAAAGTTTCCTCACACCCAGGCCTCGTGGTTGATGTTGGCTGTTGGCTCTCAGCCAGACTACTTACATGGAGCCTTACCGGGTGACCTGGGCGTCATGGTGGCTGGGTTCCAAGAAGACCAGGTTGACACAGCCTCAGAAAGCAGATAACATGCCTTTTGCTATAGTCACAGCCCCACTCTGATTCAAGGGAAGGGACTGCAGATGCTACCACCACGCATCATCCCCAGTGGAAGAAATATCCATGTCATATCATGAGAAGAGCATGTGGGATGGGAGATCTTGTCGTGAGCTCTCCAATTTGCCACAGTTCCCAGCACTCTCTTCTGAGGTCTCTTCTGACAGGAGCCACCTTCTCCCATCTGCGTTACTCCCTGGCTCCCAGGGGCCTTGAGTTTGCACCTCCCACACAGGAGAAGAGCAGAGGATTTGGAGGTCACTGTGATGATAGTGGGGGTGTGTAGAGGAAGGCGAGATTAAAGAATGAAAACAGTAGGTGCTCTTGCCTGGCATGGCTCAGTGGTTAAACGTTGACCTATGAACCAGAAGGTCCCGGTTCGATTCTCGGTCAGGGCACATTGAATCTTTCTCACCATTGATGTTTCTCTCTTTCTTTCTCTTTGAAATAAAAAATATATTTAAAAATAAGTAAATAAAAACAGTAGGTGCTAGAGCTGTTGCCCCTATTCATTAACTCTGCTGCTCAGTTCAGAAAAACGATGCCTAAATATTCTGCTCAAAGCATTCAGTCTTTGAATGCCCTCAGTGGGTCTCAATTCTTGTAGGACCAGATGTTCCTATGCCTATGCCTGGTAGGAAATTATTAGGCCATAGAACAGTGGTTCTCAACCTGTGGGTTTGCGACCCCTTTGGGGGTCGAACGACCCTTTCATAGGGGTTGCCTAACACCATCGGAAAATGCAGATATTTACATCACGATGCATAACAGTAGCAAAATGTCATGGTTGGGGGTCACCATCACATGAAGAACTGTATGCAAGGGTCGCGGCCTTAGGAAGGTTGAGAACCACTGCCATAGAAGGTCATTGAACTTGTTGAGAATACCAACATACCACTTTGGGATTACTAACCGATATTTCTCCAGCTGAATGAAGGGCATAGATCACCTGGGAATCAAGCCTGATTTGATCACCAATTCACTTCCCAATACTCCGTTTCCTAGCGTGGTGCTGCAGAACAAGATGAAGGGAAGCGGGGCAGTGGAGGCTGTGAGGCCTGGCTGGACTAGCAACAGTCATCCCAAGCATCCCTCACGTCCTGTTAAAAGATTTCTGTCAGGCTTTGAAAATTGTAGCATTAGCCTGGTGTTTAAAGTAGTTTCCCCATCCCCAGCTATTATTATTTTATTGGACAAACTGTTGAAATCTACCTGCTCTTTTTCTCCGAGCTCCTTTCTCATTGGCATCAGACAGAGTCATTTTCCCTAATACTATGTAATTTAGTAGAGGCTGTGTCAATTGTATAAAATATTTCTAATCTCCATAATGAAGATGTTGCTGTTCTGACAGCTTTGCTCTCTTACTCCCTGTCAGCTAGTTACAGGGATGTAGAAAGGCATTTAAAAAGAGTACTAAAGCTGAAACCGGTTTGGCTCAGTGGATAGAGCGTCAGCCTGCGGACTGAAAGGTCCCAGGTCAAGGGCATGTATCTTGGTTGCGGGCACATCCCCTGTATGGGGGTGTGCAGGAGGCAGCTAATTGATGAATCTCTCTCATCGATGTTTCTAACTCTCTATCCTTCTCCCTTCCTCTCTGTAAAAAAATCAATAAATATATTTTAAAAAAAGAAGAGTGCTAAAGTAAAAGTGACATGCTGTTTCCCTCCTGAAGGCCCACCTCGTGACTATCACCAGCCTCCCTATAGGGTCTCATTTATGGCTTCTTCGGGAAAAGAGACTATGCCAAGGTTCTCCAAACCACCCTCTCTCCATTCTCATAAAAAGTATACCCTTCCTGGCCAGCGTAGCTCATTGGTTGAACATTGACATATGAACCAGGAGGTCAGGGCACATGCCGGGTTGCGGGCTCGATCCCATGTTGGGCGTGCAGGAAGGAGCTGATCAATGAGTCTCTCTCATCATTGATGTTTCTATCTCTCTCTCCCTCTCCCTTTCTCTCTTCAATCAAAAACATATATATTTTTTAAAGTGAGGCTTAGAGAAAGGGATGAAATCAATAAAAAATACATATATTTTTAAAAAGTATGTGTCCATCTATAAAATAAAATAAAATGTATGCCCTATTTTCAGTTTGGATTGAGAGAAAATCCAGATTGCCCCCTTGTTATAACTTGCCTTTGAGGTCAAACATAAATTTGGGTCAAACAACTGAATAACGAAAGTTAGAGAGGTGAGAGGAAAATTTAGAGGTGAGAAGTAACTGAACGTTGAGGTTGGTGGCAAGGCACCTTTAATTATGTGCTCCATTTTCCATTACTTCTGGAAAAAAATAAAGAGACAACAATTCAATAAGATTGACACATATTCAAGTTTTTTCCTCCTGCCTCTTGCTAGACTATAAAAAGTCTCACTTTATCCTCATAATAATTCTATTAAGTAAAATCTTTTATCACTGTTTTAGAGATTAGGAAAATGAGGTGTAACAAATCATCTCTATAAACTGGATTATGTTATTACAATAAATTTACCCTCAACTCTGAATGCTTTAGTAGAAAAAGGTTTATTTCTCCTTCCCCGTTTGTATGACAGACACAGCAGTGACCCAGTTGGTGGCAGGTGGAATGGTAGTGTCTGCTCCACATAGTCATTCAGTTACCCAAGCTTATGGAGGCTCAGAGATATTTTAGTTGCATCCTGTGTAACTTGCAGTCTTTCAACTTCTCAGAGAGAAGGGAAAGAATGTATAATTACCCATGGATTTTACACTGCCTCAGCCAAGAGATGACACATTCATTCAGTTGCATTTCATTGGCTACTGTTAGTCACGTATCCTCATGTAACAGTAAGGGGAAGGAACATGGAAGAAATGGGATATGTGGTAAGCAATCACAGCTTTACAAAGTAATCATTTGCCCACCATCACGTAGCTATTAAATGGCAAGATTGGCATCTAGACCGAAGCTCTCTGCTCTTAACCATTGCAGTTTCTTTTCATTAAGTTCATCATGCCGTTTTGGGGAGAGAAGTGGCCGGGTGTGGAAGGCAGCTGTAGCATTCATTGTAGGAATATCCCTGGCCTTGACACAGAGATAGGTTTGCCTATCCATTTTGCCACTGACTTGTTGTGAGACCTTGGGCAAGGCCCGCAGCCTCTCCGTGAAGAAGAGTTTTACCATCTAGAAAATAGGGATAATAAAACTCATTTAGATAATTATTAAGATTTAAAAAATGTATAGCCTTCCTGGCCAATGTAGCTCATTGGTTAAACATTGACATACAACATTCCCTTAACAGAGGTTTAAGTCTGAGTTCTTATCATTTCTTCCTCCTTCTCCTCTTTCTTTTAAACAAGTGCCTTCCAAGGATATAAAAACTTCCATAGTGAGACCTTTCATTCCGAGTTCTTGTTGAAATTTGGCCAGAGGAAAGACTTCAGTAACCAGATCCCAACACTTCTGGCATTGAAGTTCTGATCATGTTCCTAGTCCTTTTTCCCCGATATCAGCAATTTTCTTCATGTATTACTTAGCACAATTCATTCATGACTTCAGGTGAAAGGAAAGGATAATGCCACCGTAGAATTAAAAATTGTGGGTTAAGAGCTATTTTGCTTTTAAAAACACTGTAAACGTTGGTGCCTCTCTAGGCAGCGAATATCAAAGCACATTAATATGGAATGAACGCCACTGCCTTTAGGTATCAAAGTATTTATCATTGCAGTCTCTTCTAAACTCTGGAAATAGGTCCTTTATGTTATTTTAATTTATTTAGAAAAAAAAATTAAAGTGACCAGGTAATAAGAAAAACAGTCTTTCTTTTTAGGCTTAATGGGCTTTTATCTCCTGGGAAAGGACAATTAATGGTTTCCTGCGGGAAGGTGCATAAATTCTTTCAGAAGGCCCCTGGGTAATTGTTTGGAAGAGTATTGGTAGAGGTAATTTACAATTTTTAGGAGTCAAGATTCAGGGCAAAAGAAATGAGCTTCCCTGAAGCAAGGTTCCTTTTTCAAAAGGAGCCTGAAGCGCCATCACTTCCTTAGCCTTTCTTGTTAGCAACCAGCATCCTGACACACTGGTTGCAGGCGTGGACTCTGGCATCAGACACATGTGGGTTTGATAACCAGCTCAGCAAACCGCTGGCTGAAGGACCTCGTGCAGGTTACGTAGCCTCCTGAGCACCTGTGTCCTCATCTGTGACATTGCATCGTGATTATTAAATGAAGGATAGCGCTTTGCAAGGTCACAAACGGTGTACCTGTCATGTTTGACACCAGATTGTTTTTAAATTCACTCCTTTAGACATTATTTGCAGTAATAATCATTTTCTTAATTTGTCCTTTAGTTTTAAAGTGATTAACAATCTAAAAGAATACATTTAATTTTTAATATCTAAATGTGCATTTTGTATTGAAGGGCAGCAGAAATTGTTACCCCAAAATATACTTCTTTGGCATAGTGATTATTTTAACCTAATTCTTTTTTTAAAAAAATTTAAGTGTTTTATTGTTTAACTAGAGGCCTGTTGCAGGAAGATTCCTGCAATAGGGCTTCCTGTGGTGGTCTCCCCCTGATTCCCTCCCTTCTCCCCCACTCTCCGTTTCCCTCCCTTCTCCGAAGCCCCACTTGCTTCCCTCCTTTCTCCTTCTCCTCTGCCCTGCCTGCTTCCCTCCCTTCTCTGCCGCCCCACTTGCTTGCTTCTCCGCAGCTTCGATCCCTTCTGCAGCACTTGGCTTCCTTCTACCCTGTCTTCAGTCTTCTCTCTGTGCCTGGATATGCAAATTAACTGCCATCTTGGTTGGGTTAATTCGCTCCTAATTGGCTGGTGGGTATGGCTTGTGGGCAGAGCGAAGGTACCATCAATTTGCATGTTTCTCTTTTATTTGATAGGATATATTTCATAAGTTTCCTTTTTCCCCCATTGATCTCTCCCTGGCCACCCCCAATCCTTAGCATATGCTTTCAATCCCTCTCTCTTCCCACCCCACCCGCCCCCAGCCCCGCCAGGGTCTGTGTTCATTGGTTATGCTCATATGCATGCATACAAGTCCTTTGCTTGATCTGTTACCCCTTCACCTCCTGCCTTCCCTCATAGGTTGGACAGTCTATTCGATGCTTCTGTGACTCTGGTTTTGTTTTTGTTCATCAGTTTATGTTGTTCATTATATTCCACAAATGAGTTAGATCATGTGATATTTATCTTTCTCTGACTGGCTTATTCACTTAGCATAATGCTCTCCAACTCCATCCATGCTGTTGAAAATGGTAAGAATTCCTTCTGTTTTCATAGTATTCCATTGTGTAGATGTACCATAGTTTTCTAATCTACTTATCTGCTGATGGGCACTTAGGCTGTTTCCAAACTTAGCAATTGTAAATTGTGTTGTTATGAACATAGGGGCGCATATATCCTTTCTGATTGGTGTTTCTGATTTCTTGGGATATATTCCTAGAAGTGGGATTACTGGGTCAAATGGATGTTCCATTTTTAATTTTTTTGAGGAAACGCCATACTGTTTTCTACCACCCTGAATGCGCCTGATCTCAGAAGCTAAGCAGGGTCGGGCCTGGTTAGTACTTGGATAGGAGAACTAACTTAATTCTTTTTAAAGAAACAGTACACACAGGGCAAGCTCTGAAACCAGGTAGAAGTTACCCTTGTGTAAGAGACACCTGTATAAGGGAAATCTCTGTTTGTAAGGGTGTCTCCCTCACTGTACTGGGAAGAGGGGATGACCAAATTCCTAGAAACTCTTATCAAGGAAGAAGGTACTGGCAAATCTGCATAAAAAACTTACTTTTGAAGCAAACCTTTGAAGCTATATCCACATGTATCAGGGTTGACTGTGTACTTAGGTGTTCTCTGGATTAACTTCCATCAGAATACAATATTTATTAAGAGTTAAGTAATAAACTTTTGCTAATTTGAAGTATAATATCAGTATTATGTAATAATATAAGTTATATATACATAATATGTAATACTTGAAGCCTGGTGCCCAAATATCATGCATTGGTGGGAGGGTTCCTCAGCCCAGCCAGTGCCCTTTTGCAGTCCAGGAGCTCTTGAGGATGTCTGTCTGCTGGCTTATGATCGGGATCAGGCCTAAGCCATCAGTCAGACATCCCTCTCACAGCCTGGGGCTCTTGCAGTCCAGGACACCTTACTGAGGCTCCAACACCACCACTGCTGCTGAGCTTGCCAGCTGTGAGCCCGGCTTCTGGCTGAGCAGTGCTCTCCTTGTAGGAGAGCTCTGACCACCAGGGGGTAGCTCCTGCATTGAGCGTCTGATCCCTGGAGGTCAGTGCACATCATAGCGACCAGTCATTCTGGTCGTATCTCTGCAATGGTCGCTTAGGCTTTTATTACATAGGTATATACATATTATTAACACAATGATTTTGGGAGTAATAATATGGCTGCCGATGGGAAGGCAGACTCCACGATAGTGTGTGAGTGAGAAAATAAAGGGAGAGTGTGTGGTCACATGGGGAGTGTTTGTTGGTGAGTTGAGGGACAGCTATACTCCCGGAGACTGTGGGGGACTGTCGAATGGGACTCCCCTGACCGGGGAGCCCTCACTGCTGCTGGGTCTCCTCCCAGAGTGACGCACTTGGACCTGAGACCATGCCATCTTGAAGGGGAACGTGAATGTTATCAGAAGTCTGAGAAACCTGTGGAATCTACAACTGCGATAACCACTAAATAGCTGCAAATCCGAGAACACCAGTCCCCAAGTACCACAAGCACGTGGACTCAGAACAACTCTATACAGTGGTACCTCAAGATACGAGTTTAATCGTTCCATAACCTTGAGGCGTGGGAAACTATGAGACGCTCGAGTTGCGGTAAACTGGTGGGTCATGTGCAGCCGGCCGATCTTCGAGATTACTCCTATCTCAAATGTTGCTCGTATTTCAAAGCAAAAATCGCTCGCTTGACAGCTCGTATCTCAAAATCTCGTATGTTAGGGCACTCGTATCTCGAGGTACCACTGTATTCCCTCACAAAAAGGTCAGGTTTTGCCTGGGATAGGATGAGGTCTGTGTTCCCAGCAGGAGAGAAAAATGTGTGCGTGGTGGGAGCTGGAGACATGGGGAAATCTGTGGCTAGAAAAATCTGTGGCTGTTGGGGCTGACGTGATCTGTGAATGTGGAAGGGGGCCCACAGAGCTGCTAACAGAAGGGAACTCTAAAAAGCAACCCATTTTGATCTGGGCACAAATGGACAGCCTATAAATTTTAAGCGTGCTGGCTGCTTAGACCCAAGGGGAAAAAAGACTGCACAAACTTGCACGCAGCCCCAGAGTTCACATACTTAACTCTGACTCTTTTTTTTTTTTCCTGTTTGAATCCTTGCTTCTGATTGCTGGGCCCAATTCATAGGATCACACAATTAGGGACACTCTAAGAGACTGCAGGGGAAAGTTGTTTTTCTGGAACCTGGGGATCAGAATGAAAAAAAAACCCATCAGAGAACCAGCTTTGGGGCAACCTACTCCCCAATCCAGTATTGGGTGCGACAGGGAAAACAAAACCTAAATACTAGCTAGAGAGGACCTATAGACCTGGAGGTCAATCCAGAAACACTGCCACCCAGGGGGAAAGGGGGAAAGGTGTACAGGGAGAGACTGGACAGAAATCATACACCTATGGATGAGGTCAATAGGAGGGAGGTAAGGGTAGAGGGAGGGTTGGGAACCAGGTGGAGGGGAGCTATGGAGGGGAAAAAGGAGAAACAAATGTAATAATCTGAATAATAAAGATTTAATTAAAAAAAATTCACCCTGCTTATATATCTAATTTCCAATTCCCTGCTCCCAGTTCATACACACCTCTCTCTTTTCTTTCATCACTATCCAAAATTTAAGGAAAAATTTTTTTCTCTCTGTCCTTTTGTTGTTTGCTTGATCGTGGATTATATTGATTTTTTGTGCTTGTTTGTGAGATTGTTTTGCTTTTTCCTTTTTGTTTTGTTTTTATTTGTGTTTTGCTTCTGTTTTCCCTCACCTCACTTGATATTAATTGTTTGTAGTTTGCATTCATCTGCAGGTACTTGTTGCTGACATTTGTTGGGATTAGTGGCTGTTCTATTGGAGTTTTCTCTCCATATATATAGTTTTTTCCCCTCTTCTTTCTTATTTTCTCTTACTTTTTTTTTTCCTTTTTCCAATTTTATCTTTGCACTCTTTTTTCCCCCTCTCTTCGCTTTTCTCTTCCATCCTCTAATTCTCCTTTCTCTGGTGGTCACCTTTACTTAGGGTTATTAATATCATGAATAAATTTTTGTTCAGTATCTTTTGCATTGTACCTTGTTGTATTGTATTTTGTGCCTTTAAATGCAGGAGAGAGAGAACTACCTAGCCAGACACCCAGAGAAGAGACATCATGGGAGACAAAGAAACAGCCCGCATATGAAAGAAAAGCAGGCATCACCAGAAAAGGAAGCAAATGACATGGAGTCAAGAAATAATTCATAATTCAACAATATGTGTAAGAACCAAGTAGAAATGAAGATGAACCAAGAAGAAATGAAAAATTACATCACTGCTGTAAAGAATTCAATAGAAAGAATCAAAGTAGACTAGAAGAAACAGAGGCTGTGTCAGTGAGCTAGAAGACAAGGTAGGAAAAAAGACCCAAGTAGAACAGCTTCTAGAAAAAAAAAATTAAAAAACAGGAGGAGAGCCTAAGGGAACTTTGGGACAACACGAAACACAAAATCCACATAATTGGGGTACCAGAAGAAAAGGAAACCGAGCAAGGAATAGAAAACCTGTTCGAAGAAATAAGGACAGACAACTTCCCTGATATAGAGAAAAACCCACGCAAATCCAAGAACTCACAGAGTTCCAAGAAAAATGAACTCCAAAAGACCAACGCCAAGACACATTATAATTAAATTGGCAAACACCAACGACAAAGTAAAAGCAGTCAGAAAGAGTCAGAAAGTTACTTACAAAGGATCCCCCAATGACTGGTTTACCAGAGAGATCAAAGAAAAAATAAAAAACATAATGACAACAAAAAATAAAGAAAATACAACAATCCAAAATCTAGGAAACAGCAAAAGCAGTCTTGAGAGGGAAGTTCATAGCTCTACAAGCCTGCTGCAAAAAACAAGAAACAATGGTAATAAATTACCTAACCCTACAACTCAAAAAATTAGAAAGAGAGCAACAGGAAAAGCCCAGTGTAAGCAGAAGGAAGAAAATAAAGATCAGAGTGGAGATAAAAACATAGAGACCAAAGAAAACAAAGCTAAGAACTAGTTCTTTGAAAGGATAAACAAGATTGATGAACCTCTAGCCAGACTCACCAAGAAGCAAAGAGAGAAGATCCAAATAAACAAAATTAGAAATGAAAGAGGAGAAATAACAACAGACCCCACCAAAATACAAAGGATTGTTAAAAAATACTATGAATAACTCTATTCCAACAAACTGGACAACCTGGAGGAAATGGACATATTCATAGAGGAATATAACCTTCCACAACTCAAATGAGAAAGAATCTAAATATGTCACTAGGCCTGTGGTCGACAAATTATAGCTCTAAAGCCATATGGCTCTTTGGCTCCTTGAGTGTAGCTCTTTTACAAAATACCACGGCCTGGACAAATCTATTTTGAAAAAGTGGTGTTAGAAGAAGTTTAAGTTTTAAAAATTTGGCTCTCAAAAGAAATTTCAATCATTGTACTGTGATATTTGGCTCTGTTGACTAATGAGTTTGCTGACCACTGCAATAAGTCAATAACTATGGAAGAAATTGAAGCAGTTATCAAAAAGCTTCCAGCAAACAAAAGTCCAGGGTTAGACAGTTTCACAGGGGAGTTTTAGCAAACATTCAATGAAGAACTAAAACCCATTTCCCTCAGATTATTCCAAAAAATTCAAGAGGAAGGAACACTTCGAAGCTCATTCTATAAAGCCAGCATCACCCTAATACCAAAGAATAAATAAAATAAAAG
The DNA here is from genome assembly GCA_004026805.1 of Lasiurus borealis. NCBI lineage: Eukaryota > Metazoa > Chordata > Mammalia > Chiroptera > Vespertilionidae > Lasiurus > Lasiurus borealis. The sequence continues at coordinate 20,303 of PVJN01016544.1, forward strand.
ATGAAGACAACACAATGAAAGAGAATTACAGGCCAATATCCCTCATGGACATAGATGCCAAAATTCTCAACAAAATTCTAGCAAATCAGACCCATCAGTACATCAGAAAGATGTACCATGACCAAGTAGGATTTATCCCAGGAATTCAAAGATGGTACAATATCTACAAATCAATAAACATGAAACATCACATAAACAAATTAAGAGATAAAAATCACATAGTCAAATCAATTGATGCAGAAAAAGCATTTGACAAAATTCAACACCCTTTCTTGATAAAAATTCTCAAGGTGGGAGTAGAAGGATCATACCTCAACATAATAAAAGCCATATTAGATAAACCCACAGCTAACATCATAATCAATGGGCAAAAACTAAAACCATTTCCCCTAAGAACAGGAACGAGACAGGGATGCCCACTCTCATCACTTCTGTTTGACATAGTACTGGAAATATTAGCCATTGCAATTAGACAAGAAGAAGAAATAAAGTTATCCAAATTGGAAAAGAAGAAGTATTTGCAGATGGCATGATATTGTATATTAAAAAACCAGAAAGACTCCATCAAAAAACCATTAAGACTTAATAAATGAATTCAGCAATGTAGCAGGACACAAAATTAACACCAAGAAATCTATGGCATTTCTATACACCAATAGTGAGCTTACAAAAAGAGAGAGTAAAAAAGCAATCCCTTTTATCATCACACCAAAATAATTAAGATACCTAAGAATAAACTTAACTAAGGAGGTAAAAGAACCAAATGCGAAAAACTACAGCACACTTTAAAAAGAGAAAAAGGAAGACATAAACAGATGGAAGTATATACCATATTCATAGATTGGTAGAATCAACATTATTAAAATGTCCATACTACCCAAAGCAATCTGTAGATTTGATGCACTCCCCATTAAAATACCAACAGCATATTTCACAGAACTAGAAAAAAAATGCTCCAAAAATTCATCTGGAATAAAAAAAAGACCCTGAATAGTCACAGCAATCCTGAAAAAGAAGAACAAAGTAGGTGGGTCTCAATACCAGATTTCAAACTGTACTACAAAGCCACTGTTCTCAAAACAGCCTAGTACTGGCACAAAAACAGACACATAGACCAATGGAATAGAATAGAGAATCCAATTATCGACCCAAACCACTATGTTCAATTAATATTTGACAAAGGAGGCATGAATATACAATGGAGTCAAGACAGTCTCTTCAATAAATGGTGTTGGGAAAATTGGACAGATACATGCAAAAAAGTGAAACTAGACCACCAACTTACACCATACCCCAAAAATAAACTCAACATAGATCAAGGACTTAACCATAAGACAGGAAACCATAAAAATACTAGAGGAATCCACAGACAAAGAAATTTCAGACACATGTTGAAGCAGTTTCTTCACCAATACTCCTGGGACATTGGAAACTAAACAGAAAATAAACAAATGGTACTACATCAAAATAAGTTTTTGCACAGCAAAAGAAACCATCAACAAAACAACAAGAAAGCCCACTGCATGGGAGAACATATTTGCAAATGTTATCTCTGATAAAGGTTTAATATCTAACATCTACAGGGAACTTATACATCTTAATAAAAGGAAGATAAATATCCAATAAAAAATATGGGAAACGGACATAAATAGAAACTTTTCTAAAGAAGACAGAAGGAAGGCCAAGAGACACATGAAAACATACTCAATGTCACTAGTTATCCGAGAGATGCAAATCAAAATGACAATGTGGTACCATCTCACACCTATCAGAATGACTATCATCAACAAATCAACAAATGACAAGTGCTGGCAAGGATGCGGAGAAAAAGGAACTCTTGTGCACTGCTGATGGGAATGCAGACTGGTGCAGCCACTGTGGAGAATAATACGGAGTTTCCTCAAAAAACTAGAATTGGAACTCCCATTTGACCCAGTAATTCCACTTCTAGGAATAAATCCCAAGAAATCAGAAACCCCAATTAGAAAGGTTATATGCACCCCTATGTTCATAGCAGCACAATTCACCATAGCTAAGATTTGGAAACAGCCTAAATGCCCATCAGCAGATGAGTAGATTAGAAAACTGTGGTACATCTACACAATGGAATACTACACTGCTATAAAATAGAAGGAATTCTTATCATTTGCAGCAGCATGGGTGGACCTGGAGAGCATTATGTTAAGTGAAATAAGCCACATAATGAAAGAAAAATACCACATGATCTCACTCATTTATGAAAAATAAAGAACATTATAACCTGATGAACAAAAATATAGATACAGAGGCAGTAAAGCACCAGATTGTCCAATTACATCGGGAAGGCTGGGGAGTGTGGCAGAGGGGGTGCAAGAGATTAACCAAAGGACTTGTATGCATGCATATAAGCACACCCATGGACACTAGACACTGGAGGGCAGGGCATGTGGGATAAGGGCATGCCACCCGGGCATAGGAGATGCTGGGGGAAGGTCAATGGGTGGAAAAAAGGGAGATATATGTACTACTATATGTAATTCTTTAAATAATTAAAAAAATCAAACCAAAAAATAATTATTTTTTTAAGGTAGACCAACCAAAGATGTTTTAGGGGAAAGCATTTTATCATTGAGTTATTTAAAATTATGGGCATTGTCCTGGCCGATGTGGCTCAGTTGGCTGGGTGTCATCCCATGCACTGAAAGGTTGCTGGTTCAGTCAGGGCACATGCCTGGGGTTATGTGCCTGAGGCAGTCGATAAGTGTTGATCTCACATTTATGTTTCTCTCTCTCTTTTTCTCTCGTAAAAGAAATCTTAAAATGGTGGGCATATGGTGATGATAAAAAGCAGACAGACTGGGCTTGATTGTTTTTTAAAAATTCTTTAAGACAATGCACCTCCTATTGTTTGACCAGAGCCAGCCATTCTCTACTGCCTGCCCTTGGTGTACCACTGGGAAATTCCTGGCATATACTAGTAGTAAGCACTCAACATGCATCAACTGTTGTTATTTCTCTACAAGCCCCTTAAAACCAGAGAGATTCCTAGGGTCTTTCTTTTGTATTTCAGAGAGAGAAAAAAACAAAGACATGGAAATATGACTTAATTTTCCAATAAAGAAGTATCATCATCTTTTCAAAAGAGTAATTTTTTTTGTAATAATAGCAATAGATGCCTTTTAATTCAAAATATATATATAATTATTTAAAAAGTATACAAATAGCAATAAAAGCCTTTATAGTCATGTTATCCAAAGACAATGGAAATAATAACTTATTGATCACTTACTGTCTGTGTTCCAGAAGCTGCACATCGTTCCATTATTTTAATTTTTATTATGAACCTATGAAGTAGGTTCACTTTTTTCACTGTTTGTCTTGTTTTATTTTGTATTGTTTAACAGAGCAAGATAACTGAGATCTAGAGAAGTTATATAAGTAGCTCATGGTTATAAGCCTGAGCTCATAAGTGGCAAGCTGTTATTCAAATACAGATCTGTTTGACTAAAAGCCCAATCTCCTGACAACTCACTATTTTATACCTTTATAACTTCACATCTATGAATATATTAAAGGAAATAAACAGAACTGTTTCAGAGATTTATGAGTAAGGATATTTATCACAACGATAGTTGTAAACAACATATTTATGTACATGGAAGAAAGATGAGGAGGAAACAATAATACATTACCAATGGTTAACTCTTACTTACTGAATTATTGACGATTTTTATTTTATTGTATATATGTTGCAATATTTTGTGACATTTCTATAAGAAGAATGTGAAATTTCTATGTAAAATCAAAAAATTTTAAATAAATTTATTTTTAAAATGTTGGATTATTATGCAAAGTGAAATAAGCCAGTCAGAGAAAGATAAATATCATATGATCTCACTTATATGTGGAATCTAATGAACAAAATAAACTGATGGCCACGCCAGTAAGGTTCATTGGGAGATCATGGTTTGATTCTCTGTCAGGACACATGCCCGGGTTTCAGGCTTGATCCACAGTAGGGGATGTGAGAGAGGCAGCGGATCAATGATTATCTCTCAACATTGATGTTTTTGTCTTTCTCTCCCTCTCCCTTCCTCTCTAAAATCAAGACAAATATTTTAAAATATAGAGACATAATTAATGTCTCAAATATTTATTGAATGAATAAATAATAATTTCAACCAAATTAGTGAAGTGTCAATTCATCAATCACTGAATCCTGATTTTTTGTACACAGTTTGAAATGTTATGTACAGCTCACACTTTCCAACAATGTCTGGACTACACTGCAAGTGCATGTCTCTATTGTCTTCTCTCATGTGCCCTTTAACTCTCGACTGCTGTATTAGTGGCTTTAATTCTACCAGGTCTTTGATTGCTCCTAATCTCTCAGCGAGAAGGCATTCATTTATTTCTTTGACTGCTGTTTTTAAAGGACATCCAATTCCTTTTTCTCAGTAGAAAATTAAAGAAAGAAATACTTACAAGGCTCAGCTTTTTTCCAATCAGAAGGAATATTTTTTCCCATCTTTTAAAAATTTTTTTCTGTAACTAACTCTCTTCAGAAATTTTGGGCATGGTTATCAGTTTTTATCACAAGCATATATCCTGAATATCTGGGCAATAATATGTTAGCTGTGGGATCCTCAACATGTCTCAACACGCGGGGCTCACTTTCCTTATCTATTAATGAAGACACAAAGTCATTGAGCTCTAAACCCCTGCCTAGAATTAATCCTCTAGTAAAAACAGAACAGTAGAGGACTGGATAGTCCTTCCTCTGCTCCCAGTGTTGAAGGAGGATGTAAATAGATCAACTCTCTGAATGGTACTGAGCAATGAGGCTTAATGTAGCATTGGGGAAAGATGTGGAATTTAGAACTAAATCACCAGAAAAGAGGTTTGACTGTAATTTATTAGCTACATGGCCTTGAGAAAGTTATGTAAGCTCCTGATTGCTTTTCAGATTTTCTCTTTGGTATTCTGTGGTTTCTGTATGAAGTATCAGATGTGGATTTTATTCTGCTTAGGAATGGTTGAACTTTTTGAATATACATGGATGATATCTTTCATTGGTTTTGGAAAATTCTCAGCTACTCAATATTCAAATATTAACTTGTGCAAATGATATAATCTCTGGGAATGACTTTCAAATACAACAACAAAGATATAATGAGAAAGAGAAAATGAAAAAAATGTGGCAAAATCTTGATAATCGTGGAATCTAGGTATCAGATATATAGGGTTTTTAGAACCATACTTTTTCATTTGTGTTTAATTAATTTTATAATAAAAAATAAAACTATGTAAGAGACAAAACAACCGTTCTCTCTCTTTCTCCTGGATCTTCAATGGACTACACATCAGACCTTCCTATCCTACAAGTATCTTAATGCTCATATTTTCCATAAATTTATCTGTCATGTGACATTCTTGGTAGTTTCTTTGGGCTTATTTTTAGTTCATTTATTCTGTAGACAAATATATTTAACTAGGTGGCCCAGTACATGAAATTGGTACACGGGAAGGGTTCCTAGCAGCTGCCAGCTGGGGCCTCCCTTCATTCCGTGCTGTCCCCTGGTGGTCAGCACACATCATAGTGAGCAATCTAACTCCCAGTAGATCAAACTCCGGAGGGGACACTTTACATATTAGGCATATATATGTATATGTGTATATGTGTGTATATATATATATACACACATACACACACACACACATATATATATATATACATACATACTGAGGGCTTAATTTGGTTATTATAATTTTTATTTATAGACATTCTTATTTTTTAAATTTTACTTTTGTGTGTGTTGTTTGTTTTCTTTTCATCTTTATTGTTGAAAGTATTACATAGGTCCTCCCTTTTCCTGCTTCCAGCCCACTCCCATCTTCCCCATTCCTCTTATTTTTTTCTTTTTCAAGTATGTTAGATTACTTTGTCCATGGTTTTCTTTTAAATACTCTTTCCCATATATTATAACAATAACATAGTGGGTATAGCCTGGGTCTCATAATTTTGACATCAGAAGAAATATCTGAATGTCTACTTCAGCTTGTTCTATTTTTGAAGGTTCTTGTTCATGGTTCCATGCTTGTGTGCTTGGTTAGATTTTTTATTAGGTGTTGCTATTATATTTGAAAAATTATAGATGGGACCTTTCAAGGGTCTAGAATAAAGGTGTTTCCCTCTAGAGAGGATATACATTTGATTCTGCCAGATGCTCACATACATTGCCAGTTTGGGATCATGTTAAAATAAATTCAGAAATTGTAACTTTTTGGATCAATTAAATTCAATTATATGAATATAGACTGTAAATTTGAGTGTAACTTGTTGCAACTTTTGGTATTTCCCTGCTGCACCTGGGACTCAGCAACAAGGCAATTTCCTTTCTATATATATATTTTTTAATAAATCTTTATTGTTCAGATTATTACAATTGTTCCTCTTTTTTCCCCTCATACCTCCCCTCCACCTGCTTCCCATCCCACCCTCTGCCCTTACCACCCCCCCCCCCACTTTCCTCATCCATAGGTGTACGATTTTTGTCCAGTCTCTTCCCGCATCCCCCAAACCCTTTTCCCTCCAGAGGATTGTCAGTCCACTCCCTTTATATGCCACTGATTCTATTATATTTACCATATTATTCTGTTCATTAGATTTTTAATTCACTTGATTTTTAGATTCACTTGTTGATAGATATGTATTTGTTGTTCATAATTTTTATCTTTACTTTTTTCTTCTTCTTCCTCTTCTTAAAGAGTACCTTTCAGCATTTCATATAATACTGGTTTAGTGGTGATGAACTCCTTTAGCTTTTTATTATTATTTTTTTTATCTGTGAAGCTCTTTATCTGACCTTCAATTCTGAATGATAGCTTTGCTGGGTAGAATAATCTTGGTTGTAGATTCTTGCTATTCATCACGTTGAATATTTCATGCCACTCCTGTCAGGCCTGCATAGTTTCTGTTGAGAAATCAGCTGAAAGTTGTATGGGTTATCCCTTGTAGGTAATGAACTGTTTTTCTCTTGCTGCTTTTAATATTCTCTCTTTGTCTTTTGCTCTTGGCATTTTAATTATGATGTATCTTGGTGTGGTCCTCTTGGATTCCTTTTGTTTGGGGTTCTGTGGGTTTCCTGGACTTGTAAGTCTATTTCTTTCACCAGGTGTGGGAAGTTTTCAGTAATTATTTCTTCAAATAGGTTTTCACTATCTTGCTCTCTCTCTTCTTCTGGCACCCCCATAATTCTGATGTTGGTTTGCTTGAAGTTGTCTCAGAGGCTCCTTACACTATTCTTCACATTTTTGGATTTTTTTTTTCTTTTTGCTTTTCCAGTTGAGTGTTTTCTGCTTCTTTGTATTTCAAATCTTTGACTTGATTCTTGCAATCCTCTAGTCTGCTGTTGGATCTCTGTATATATATTTTTTAATTTCAATCAATGTATGCTTAATTTCTAGTTGGTCCTTTTTCATATCCTTGAGGGTCTCGCTAAATTTATTGGCCTTTTCTAGGAAATTCTTGAAAAACCTTATAACCGTGGTTTTGAACTCTATATCCAGTAATTAGCTTTTCTCCATTTCTTTCATTTGTGACCTATCTCCACATTTTGGCTGCTGCCCTGAGTTGATAGCTTTGCTTTGTGTGCTAGGTGTCCTTTAGGGCCTAGTGGCTCAGCCTTCCCAGTTACGCTTGGTGCACACACCTTTGTGGGCTGTGTGCACAGTCTGGTTGTAGTTAACCCTTGATTGTTGTTGGTATCACTGGAATTGACCTACAGGACAATTGGATATGAGGATCAGCTGTGTCTATGCTGGGAGGACTTCTGTGCTAGAGACACCCTTATGAGACAAGACTTGCTTCAGTGGGGCTTTGGTACTCACTGAGTCTGTCCCCTGAGTGTGTTCTTTATGGATCTGAGGAGTTGTAACCTGGATGGTCTTACTCGGACCCCTGGGTACACTGGCTCTTGGATCTCCAAGGATGTGCTAATTTAACCTCTGCCTGAGGCCACCCAGCAGGAGCTAAAGAGAGATCTGCAGATTCCTCTTCTTTGTTTGGGTTTTGGAGGTGCCCAGAAGAGGCCCAGCTGTGAAGCAATGCAAGCTACTGTGGGGCCTTGGATCTTCTTTTGGATGTTCAGAGCAGTCGGGAGCTTTTGTCTCCCTCCTTATTGAGAAAGCCCGCCTCAAACTGTTGCCAGCCCTCTCTGCGTGCATGCACCTCTGTACCTTAGTCTTCCACAGCTTCTGTTAGTCTCAGTGTGCTTTTCTCTTTACTTCTAGTTGTAGAATTTCCACTCAGCCAGCTTTCCTCTGGTTATGGATGATGTCCGTTTTGTCTTTTAGTTGTAGTTTTGAAAATGTCGTGCAAAGCAGCAGGTTAGGTGTTTACCTATGCCGCTATCTTGGTTCCTTCCTCTTTATATTTTCAAGGCAGTTTTCTTATAGCTCCTGACGTGGGGGAGAGAGATAATCCTTTGGTGACCCAAATTCTTTGGGATGAAGAGGTCTCTTCTTAGGGAATCAATCTTGGGCAAGATTGGGCTCTGTTTTCCCTTTTCCTTGTCTTGGGAGACCAACAGCACTGGGGAGGTTTGTAGTAAGCAGCCTTAGTGCCTTCTCTTTACTTCCTGGAAAAAGAATCTAGATCCAATTTTTTCATATGAAAGATGGAGCAAATAAGTGTTATGCAAGATGGAGTTATAAGTGATAAGCAAGATTTAAAATGCCTTTTGTATCTCTAACCAGTTTATCTCAGTGGTTAGAGCATCGGCCCTTAGACTGAAGGGTCTTAGGTTTGATTCCAGTCAAGGGAATGTACCTCAGTTGCAGGCTCGATCTTGATAGGGACTCATGCAGCAGTGTGAGTCACAAATGCAGAGTCACAAAAGCAGCCAAAATGCAGAGACAAAGAAAAAGGTCACAAATGAAAGAAATAGAGGAAAGCTAATTACTGGATATAGAGTTCAAAACCACAGTTATAAGGTCTTTCAAGAATTTTCTAGAAAAGATCGAAAAATTTAGCGAGACCTTCGAGGATATGAAAAAGGACCAACTAGAAATTAATCAATGTGTCTCTCACATCAAGGTTTCTCTCTCTGTCTCTCCCCCTCCCTTCCACTCTCTCAATGTACTTGGTGAGGATTAACAAAAAAATAAAATGTCCTTTGTAAATTGTAAATCACAGTATAAACTTACTCTGGAACCCTGGGCCTTTAAGTTTTAGGGAACCTCCTCAAGTCTCATGCACTACTTGGAGGATATGTGTATTTTACTATGTTGTGTCCCATATATTTCATAAGATTTTCAGAGGATCCACTGATTTCCAAAATATGACTAAAAATTCAACTGAAAGTAGAATTAGAAATCAAACAACTACAGGAAAAGGGCAGCAGATTTTGCTAGTGTTTATTCATTTAAATGTTGCTGAATTTTCAAAATCTCTGCCAGTGACCAAAATAATGATTATTTGTACAATAATATCATTTTTTTTCTGATTTTTTTCTAAACTACACTTTCACATGTCTGACGCTCAAGGGTAAGAGGAAAAATAAACTTATATTCCAAATAAGTGCATTATTTCTAGTTCAAGTTTAATATCTGGTAGAAAGAGCATTTTGTTTTTTTCATAATTTATTCCTTGCAGGTTTCCATTCATGGGTGCACAGGCTTTTAGAAGGTTAGAGCTGGCAGGATTTGCACAGATCATATCACTCACCGCCTTAATTTACATTTAAGGACACTGAGGAAAGGACAAAGATAAATTTATTAGGCTAATAAGTGCAGCCAATATTCCAGAGACTTTCTGCTAATTAAAATGTTTCTTTCCTCTAAAAAAAAAAAAAAGTAGTCAGCAGAGTCTGGCATGTCCTCTTTTCGCCCCGCCCCTTCCTCCTTCCCCCCCATATACACATACACACTTTTCCTCTGTTACATTGCTAGCATTATCCTTCAAGGTCCTGATTAAATGTCTTCTCTTCTTCTTCTTTTTTTTTTATTGTCTAAAGTTTTACATATGTCTCCTTTCCCCCCAGATTGACCCTCACCCCTCAAATGTCTTCTCTTCTGTGAAGCTTTCCTGCCTCAGATGAGATGATCCATCTGAGAATACACAAAGGTTTCTTGATATACCAGAATTCCTACTATAACTTTTCATCCTTTTTTACAGAACAAGTCTTTTCAGAATCAGAGTAAAAGAAAAGTCAATGATGGGAAGCTTGAAAATGTGTAAATTTACTTCCAAAGCAGAAAGTTGGCAGTTGTCATTCATTCTTTCATTTAGCAAGTTTTTATTGAGTATCTATCTTCTAATGTGCTGGGTGCTGAGATTGCAATAATGAACAAAAGATATATATGGTTCCTGTCCATTTCACCATCTCTACACCATCACTTTCATCGCCATTATGTCTCATTTGGGCAGTCCATTTATCTTCTAACTCCATTTATCTCCTGCTTACACTCTGATCTCTCTCTTTGATCCATTTTTTACCCAATAGCCAGAAGAAACATTTGATCATCTTTAAAATTCCTTTTTCAAATCCCCACGAGTTTCACTTTTAGAACAGTGATATGAGGAGCTCTGGGGACCCACTTTTCCCTGTGAGGAAAGATTCATTGATGTGAACCCCAAGAAGGAATTTATGTGCTGAGAAGGACTTTCCCTGGTCAACTGAGGGTCCAGATTTTATAAATAATAAGAGTCTGGGAAGCATTCTGCTGACAGGGGCTCCTGGTGTACTGTGTATACTGGGAAGAACCTCAGATTGAATTCTTGGCCTCTTGCACTATGCCCTGCTTATTGACAATCTGAGTCAAGGAAGCCCTGTTTTCATCTTTCAACCAATGGACTGAATCGTACCCCCAATCAATCAGGATTGCACAGTATATCGTCATTTGCATATACATTGATCAATCAGAAGGACTCTTTAATGACCAATTAGAATGCATGATACTGACTAATCAGATCGGACCAGTTAGAAACCTCATTTAAATAAAATTGAATCAATTGGGAGCTTTGTCAGGAACCATTTCTATAAAAGGTAGCCTCCCCACCCTAGCCAGTTTGGCTCCATGGATAGAGCATTAGCCTGTGGACCAAAGGGTCCTAGCTTTTATTCCCAGCAAGGGCATGTGTCTTGGTTGCAGGCTTCTCGCCGGTGAGGACTTGTGCAGGAGGCACCCAATTGATGTGTTTTTCTCACATCTGTTTCTCTCTGTCTTTCCCTCTCTCTTCCATTCTCCCTAAAAAGTCAATGGGAAAATATCCTCTGGCAAGGATTAACAAAAACTAAAATAAAGTAATATGAGGGAAATGTAAAAAAAAAATGTAGCCTCCTCTTTGTCTGAGTGTAGCACACTTTCTTGGTTTTGCATTTTACTGTTTTGCAAACTGTTCATCTGAATAAAGTTTTTCCTTGTGGAATTTTTTTTCATTAAAATCTCTGGGTATTGTCCTAAGAAATATGGCAAATGAAGAAATCCTTATTAAAGAAAATCTATTATTATATTTTGATAGAACAGCAAAAATCTGTGGTACAACCTACTCTCTCTCCACATCCCATCTCAGTTTGATGACACAAGCTCTGATTGGGGAAAGCATTATTAAGAAAATGGAATTTCGGGGGATGAGGACAAATATGTAATACCTTAGCCAATAAAGAAATTAAAATGCAAAAGAAAATGAAGTTTCTTTTCCTTTCAGCTCCCTGTCATGGGATATAGGGGAACAATTAAGGGGAAGGAGAAAAATTACCTTTCCATACTCTGATTCTTTTGGCTGGCCAAATCAAATCAATATAAAAAGATTGACAAGAGAAAATCAGATTTAATCTCATGTGCATGTGGGAATCCCACACCCATGAGAGGTTCAGAGACAGAAAGAGGATTAAGGTATCTCAGATATTCTGAGCTGGAGTTGAGGTAGTGAACTTTCGGGGCTTCAAAGGCTCATTGCAGAGTATGAAAACTCAACTGTTTAGTAAATAAAAGTTTGCCTTGTGGGTAGGCCAAAAAGGGATTGTCTCTGATAATTTCTTACTATGGGCAAGGCCCCTAATTCAAGTTCAAGGTGGTTAAATGGAGGGGAAGAAGTCCCTCTTGAGCTTGAAGCTAAATTTGCCTTTAGCTCAAAATAGGGCACATTTTAGGGTGGCTCATTCTGAACCCCCACACAGGTCACCATTTCTTATCCTGCAGCTCTGGTGACTGGCTGAAAGGTCAGGGGCTCCATTCTTCCACCCAGGTGCCACATATCGGTGGAGACTCTCCAAGGCATGGCCGGCCAAGAACCCTTGGGACCAGATAACTCTTGCTCCAGTTTGCTTACAGGGTGGTTTCAAAGAGATTTTAGGTCTCCACAGGATTCTGGAACTCAAGTTCTCTAACTTGAGAGTACACTAGTAGATATGTAAAGCAAGCCTGGAAAAAGTATGGTTGCTATTGGTGGATTGAAGGGTTTGTTTGCCTACACACATCAAAGCCCAATGAGACATGAACAGGAGTTTGTAGCCAAGAAAGTAAGGATTTATTAATTAAGAAGATGGCTCCATGCCCAAGGTCACAGGTGAGCTAATGCTCAAAGACCTGGCTCCCCAATGGCTTCCAGGGATGAATTATCTAGGGGGAGAGGGGGATAACTCATAAATCATGGAGACTAAGAGTGTTAGGGTCATGATCTCTACTGGTTGGTTAGTGCATCTGGTTTTGATATCAGCCATGGATGAAAAGGGGCCATATACTAACCTGACTAGCTCAGGGATGGCCTGTGTGGCAGCCTTGCAAACTCAGAGACCTAAAGTAACTATAAAGGATGGTCTGAAATTAAAACTTTTTAATGTAAAAAGCAGTTTATGGTGAGTAGTCATGTCCTAGGATGGTATCTTCCCTGACAAAGGTCAATCTTTACCTTAACTGAGCCTGTCTGTTGTCTTTTTGCATCTCTATAAAATATCACTGGAATGTCAGAGTAATTTTCCTTTTTCCGACTCCTCAAAGCAACAGGCACTGCTTTGCAGCGACCACAGAGTAAGGACGATGGGCCAGGTACAGAAGGTCACAAGTATGGAAAGCCTAGCAATGGACAATCAATTGTAGGGTGGGACCTCATCCCCAGGGTGACCTTTCCTCCCCTAGCATATCACTGGTCATGAGATTTGGTCCCCCTGACCTTTCCTCCCTAGAGATAACATGGCTGGCTCCAGGACGAGTTGCACTGAATAATATATCCCCTACTCTGGTGCCAGCTAATCAATCAGTGGAGCCACAACTCTGAATAAACACACCTGGAAGGCTACTGAATATTCTATTGAGATCTTCCCTTGGAACCTCCCCTAAAATCTCCGCCCTTAAAATTTTTAGGAGGAGCCAGTGTGCTGTGCCTTTCCCTTCCCTCTCCATTATCTTTGCCCTCCCCTTCCCTAGGTACATTACCATTAGCTTCTTCACTCCCCAGCTCCAAGGGCCCTTCCTTTAACTTCATAACTTGTTTGCTAAGCCTATTTCTTCTAGGAATTACTTTTTCTACCTTTGTAATTTACCCAATACATATTCTTTTACAGTTTGGGTCTGGACTTTGAATTCTTTCCTAACCAGAACCCAAATACCGAGTTGCTGAACCCAGGTTTGATCTGACCCCATCAGCCAGACACTTAGTGCCGTTCCTGCTGCTTATAGCATCCGCATTGTTACTGAGTTAATTGTTGACTGTTAGCTATCCTGCACCCACCGAGGTAAAGGAAATATGTCTATCATTTTACTTTTTATCCAATCCCAGAGGTTTCCCTGCTTGCTTTCTCCTGCCTCCTAATCTATCACCAATGGTTTTCATGTAACCTTCTTCTGATTGTAATGTACACTGAGCGGCCAGATTATTATGATCTCTGAACGCATAATTATCTGGCCACTCAGTGTATATCCTATATAATAAAAGGCTAATATGCAAATTGTCCCCTCAACCAGAAGTTTGACCAGCAAGCAGGCTGGCCAACTGCCCATGTCCCCTCCCCCTGGCCAGGCTGGCTGGACCCCACCCATGCACGAATTCATGCACCAGCCCCCCTCTCACAGATTTTTATGCATCCAGATATCATAATAATCTGGCCACTCAAGGTGCAAAAACAAGGTGCAAAACTGCCATTCTCTGGAGCCTTATCTCAATCCGTTGAGATTCTGCTTCCCCATATCATTTCGCTTTCTTGGGTATGGAGATAAATCACAACTGAGGCCAAGATACTGTCTTTAGTTTGATTGAAAACTCTGCTTCTGTAGTCAGTAGACCCTTTTTCCTAAGACTACTGGATACTGACCAGAACTGAAAGGTTAGTATGGTGGTACTCAGGCAGCCTAAATAGCCATCTCATATGGTGGATAAAGAAAAATTGAATTTATTTAAGGAGAGGGGATAGAGATGGGATATCCAAAGGGAAGGGCTGCCTAACACCGAACCAAGCGGACATTGGATCTATGATGGAGGCACCCAGGAGCTGGAGTTTGATCCTTGTATGCAGTTACTGGAAGGAAGCTCTTATCATCAGTGGCTCTGGTAGCTGAATTGGTGGGCTTGGAGTTTGGATGGAATGCAGATGTGCAATCAGGTGTCTCTAAGACAGTTTTAATTTCTTATACAGTCTGATTTTTTGGGTCTAGCAACTTTTTCCTAGTGTTTATCCTGTGGTGGGAAATTTATTTTGCCCTATAGTCCTAATAAGAACCTCATTCTGATTAATGATTAAGCAAGGGAGAGGGAGATAGGTGAGTCAGAATGCTGGATGAGGCCACTTTGAGTCAAAGAGGGAGGGGGAAACAGGGGAATAAAAATAAAAGGTCAGTGCAGTGTCATTACCTCTGGAGAACTACCCCTTCTTCACTCCCAGGACTGAGGTTCCAGAGGAGCAAATTATCTCCATTGTTGCTATCGGCCTCCCACCTCCAGTTCTGCTTTACCTCAGCCTATCAAAGGCTTGTAATGTTCTTCCCCACACCCATCCAGCTGGTGAATTCTGCTTATAGTGCAAGACAGTCCTTCTCTGAGCCCCACCCTGCAGTAGAGGCGTGTCCCAGCTCGTAGGGATTCTTTTGTAATAAGCTGGTCCCAAGGAGAAAACAATTTCTAAGAGTTAATGAAAAGCTCCCTTTGTGTCTCCTACTTTAATTTGATGCTCTCAGCTTGAATCCCAGAGGAGGATTGTGTGGAGAATTCTGAGGGTGAGGGAGTATTCTTTCTCTTATTTCTCAAAGGTCAGGCAGCAAGCCTTAGTCATGCTAATGGAGATCTAACCTTTTATGGAATCTGAGAGTTTTTCAGCTCCAGGGATTTTTTCCGAATTCTTCCAAATAAGGCCTTTGTTTCCAAAGCACAATGATAATTACTGTCAAAGTCAGAACTTTAACTCAAGTCTTCAATGTCCAGTGCTTTTTCTACCCACAACACTAAGAGAGTAGCTGGCGATGGTGGTGGCTTTTCCAGCACCAACTACCTATGTAGTAGTGGCATAACTGTCATTGAATGGATAAACTAATAACAGCTATTCTACTGCCCAATTCTTTCTTTTCCCCCTAGAACAGTAGAGAGTAAAGAAAGCAAACAGACATTGCATTTTGGCTTCTCAGGTAGCATTATCACCACGAATGAAGGACCTTTGGGATCTCTGCCACTCAAGTCATTCAAATGGAATCTCTGAAGAACTGTTGTCCATTCTTAGCACAACCCCTGAAGGATACAAAGTCCTAGAATCCAGCTGGTAGAAAAGACTTAAGTCTGATCTGTTATATAAGCAATACATTATATGAAGGTGGAAGGTCAGATACATTTCCAAAATAAGGTAACTTTTTGGGGCTACCCCATGTATCTGCTTAGGAACAGAAGGCTCCCACACAGTGTTAGGGTGTGTTTGTCAAAAGTTGATAATTAAGTTCATTGCTGCTTTGATTACTCACGGGGTCATAGTTTCATTCTTTCAAAGTCCTGGAAGCAGGACTCTAGAGGACATCTGTTGTTTTCTGCCACAATGCAAAAATTCACCTTCCTCCTAGAAGTATTCTGCTTTACCTCTGGGAAGCTCCCTCCTCCATTCACCACCTCTGTGGCTTGGGCAAGGCTGAACAACAGAAGAGACCTGGACTTCACACACTCACTCACAGCGAGTTGGTTTCTGAGGGTCAATGAGCCATAATGAAGAATCTTTATAAGAAACATGCGACAGATATTCTCATTCTTTACCCCAGTGGTTCCCAACCTTTTTTTGGCCATGCCCCACCTAAGCATCTCTAAAATCCTGATGTCCCTCTTGTGACATACAATTCTTATTATTCAAAAAGTAAACTCCTAGTCATGTGGAGGAAGCCTAAAAGACAGTTAACTTGGTCTAAACAAGCTTCCAAAGACCATGGCATCCATGAAAGAAAAAAATAAATAAAAGAACGAAAGGACAGTTGAAGTACTGAGTAAGAAATTGTTAAAAAATAATATTATGAAGTGATATAAAAAAATAGCAAAGTTTTAAAACATATCATAGATAACTGAAATGCATAAATATGCCATTATATATTTATATACAGTAGATGAGGCCCCTAAAACCATAAGAAATGTAAAAAATTCTCTGTTAGTAACTCATTCTCAAATTGCCCCCCTTAAAAATCAAATTGCCCCGTGGGGGCATGTGCCCCATGTTGGGGATCACTGTTTTTCCCTGGAGGTAGACTTGGGAGTTTATAGGGATTTGGCATGTTGGTACTATATTGCTACCACATACACCCCAAGGCTGAAACAAGCACAGTAGAGCCAGAGCCAAGAGATGAGAGGAAATTAGACTTAGATGACTTCAAACGAATCCTCACTCTGTGATAGGCAGTTAGGCAAACATGAGCAGAGCAAGGACGGTGGGCCGGGTAAAGAAGGTCACCAGGGTAGAGAGCCCAGGAGCCTACCAGAGGGCAAAACTGAGAAAACAAGGACCTTGTTTTCAGTGTAGACCCCCTGACCTTTCATATCCCTGGTCATGCGGTTTGGACCCTCCCCTGACTTTTCCTTCCCTGACATGTTACTGCTAGTCATGCAGTAGACCCCCTCGGAGGAGGAGAAGGGGGTTGATGAGTGACCTATGTGACTCCCATGCAGGTCCCTGCACACCACACCCTTAAGCATTAACCTATAAGGATTAGAGTCTAGGCCTCAGTTGTGTTTTAGCTTCAGGCCTAGAAAAACAGCAAAACCAGACAAGGGATGCCATGGCTGACATCAGGATCAGCTGCATCGACTTATGAGCCCCTGCCCCGGCATCAAGCAATCAATGGAGACCAGGGCCTTTAAAGGATACAGCTAGGAAGCTGATAACTATTCTATTGAGATCCTTCCCTGGGATCACCCCTAAAATCCCTACTCATAAAAGCCCTTAGGATGGAGGACCCAATGCACTCTCTCTTGGGAGCATCTGGGTGCCTTTCCCATCTCCTCTTCTCCATCCCTTGGCATGATTCCTTTACATTTCTCCCAAGGACCCCTTCTTTTGCCTTTGTAACTTCTTTCTTGAGCCCATTTTTAAAAAATATATATATATATATATTATTGATCTTTACAGAGAGGAAAAGAGAGGGATAGAGAGTTAGAAACATCAATGAGAGAGAGACATTGATCAGCCACCTCCTGCATGCCCCTACTGGGGATGTGCCCGCAACCAAGGTACATGCTCTTGACCGGAATCGAACCTGGGACCTTTCAGTCTGCAGGCTGACCCTCTATCCACTGAGTCAAAATGGTTTTGGCATGAGCCCATTCTTCTACGACTCACTTTCCTGCCTTTGTGACTTTGTAAATAAGCTTTCTCTTAGGGCTTGAGGTTGCTGAACTGAAGTTTAGTTTGACTCCAAAGGTCTAACACCTGATGCCATTTTTGCCCAAAGCCAGCACTAGGTCTAAGGATTAAGATATGACCCCTTGGTATTCTATTCCTTTTTGCTCAAGGCAGGCTTAGTTTGGGTTTTTCTTCCACTTGTAGTCAAGGGAGGCCTAATTTGTGTAAGAACATTTTCTATTTTGCTTCTCTTTTGGTGTTCTCACCTGAACAGTCTTCTATTATACAGACAGTAGACACCTAAGCAATAAGAAGACAAGCTGTTTCACTGGGGTCTTCTCTGATTTCTCTCCAATCTCCATCCTACCATTAGCATGATACTTTTAAAACATAACTTGGGATAAGAAACAAGTGTTTTATCTAAGATCATATAACTTAGAGGTGGTGTAGCTAAAGCTTAAACTTTAAAATCAGGTCATTCTAGTCACATTCCAAGCACACACTGGCCACATGTAGGTTGGTGCAGATATAAAACTGACATATTGGATGGTGCAGTTATAAAACAGTTCCATTATTACAGCAAGTTCTGATGGACAGCATGCTCTAGAAACAGGTTTTCTTCTTTGTCCAAAGTCACTACGTTCAGAAAGCCTGATAGAATCTTTCCTCTCTTCAAATGACAATTGAGGCCAATAGATGGATGCCTAATAGATGGAGGATGAGCCATTCAGTCCTCTATTCCATACTTTCTAAACACTTAAATGAGAGTGATAGGTTCTCTAGCTACTTATCTCTGGGATGTGTAGATCTGAAACACACTGCTTAGTGAGGGATGATTGATCTGTTATATCAAGCATCTTGAAGTTATTATATGAGTAAATATTGATTAAAACATGCATCTCTCTACCTTATTCTCTCTACTAAAAGCACATAGATTTCTTAGAATATGATGTTTCATTTTCAGGCTGCTGATTCATTAAGAATACACTTCTTAAGGACATTTTCACAGATCATCATTCTCCAAACAGGAACTATCTTCCTAGCTCTGAGTCCATTTCCCTTTCAGATTAAAACTATCTGTGGGGAAAAAAAAAAACACATGTAATCATGTCCATTCAAACAGGAAGTAAAGATCTCCAATTAAAAATTTGTGGCAGATATTAAAATTGGGGAATGATAACTCTGGTATAAAATAAAATCTTGATTGGATAGAATATACAAATGAAAGATTGCACTGTCACCTAGATACCACAAGTGAGTTACTCTCCTGGGCGGAGGGGGGGAAGCTAGCTTTTATGTTAAATGAGAAAAAAAGAAGAAGAAGAATGGATAATACACAGGACCCTGGGCAACCATTTCTTTTTGGTTTGACATAAATAATTTGTATTTGCAAACAATCCCCATTCATTTATGTGAAATAATTAGGGGGAAAAATAACACAAAATCACAACATTGGAAAGGGAGGGGTCAGTTTTTAGCCCCAGTGCTCCTTCATTGAATGGGTAATTTGGTATCAGAAGGTAGCCATGGTGACCATAAAAATTACTCATGTGACTAACGATGCAACTAATGATGCCCACAATTACTTAATTGCAGGCATGCTTAACTGCTTTTGCCATATTTGGAGAGTGCTTATGGCTAATTGTGGCTGCAAGTGGGTAACTACAGATGCAATCAGATTTGCTGACAGCAGGAGAATAAACCATCCCTTCTGCAGTGGGGAGAGCTGAAATTAGTTCTTTCAAATCCAGAGAGGATGGAACAGCCTCCAGCATGGATACAAACACAAGTCATGTGATATTCAAGCAGAGGGAAGTTCTGCTTATCAGCTGGCCTTCAAGGCAGAGTCCATCCCCATCTGTTCACCTTCCACCTTTCCCTGAGATTCTCCTCGATTCCTGCAAGTGCCCCTTCCAAGATGGGGGGAGGGGCTTTTGCTCTCCTTATAAATTTACAACTGCTGTTCCATCATGGAATAGGTACTGTATTTTCTGGCGTATAATACTACTGGATGCATAAGACGACCCCCAACTTTTCCAGTTAAAATATAGAGTTTGGGATATACTCGCTCTATAAGATGACACCTGGCATGTTAGATGACCCCCAACTTTTAAGAAGATCTTCCTGGGTTAAAAAGTCATCTTATATGCCAGAAAATACAGTACTTAAGAAAAGATTTCTTTATGATTTTTAGAGAGAGAGGAAGGGATGGGAAAAGAGAGAGAGAGAAACACTGATGCGAGAGTGAGATATCCATTTGCTGCCTTCTGCCCCCTGCTGGGATGGGGTGCCCAGTCCTGGGCATGTGCCCTGACTGGGAATCAAACTGTCAACCTCTTGGTGCACAATGCCCAGCCAACTAAACCACATAGGCCAGGCTGCCACTATTTTTTTTTTAATATATTTTATTGATTTTTCACAGAGAGGAAGGGAGAGGGATAGAGAGTTAGAAGCATCGATGAGAGAGAGACATCCATCAGCTGCCTCCTGCACGCCCCCTACTGGGGATGTGCCCGAAACCAGGATACATGCCCTTGACAGGAATCAAACCCATGACCTTTCAGTCCAAAAGCTGACGCTCTATCCACTGAGCCAAACGGGTTTCGGCCTGCCACTATTTTTTAATGTCACATTGTCTGCATGGTCATTTACTTTACAAATACCTTTTACATGCGGTTCAATATCTATGCATACATATGAACTCATACCTATATATTAGAGTGGTTAGTTTTAAAGGTCTCTCACCAGGAATTAACACTCCAAAAATGGCTATATAATACTTCAAATAGTCTTATCAAAATCTTACTGGAAGGTTTTTAATTCATATATGCAATGTTAGAAATATTTTTGAATAGGTGGTCCAAGACATGAGCCCCACTGTTCTTGAATGGATGAGTCTATGGCTTTAGCAAGTTAGGTGGTCAGACTTTCTGTACAGTGATTGGGGTCTAGCGTTTCCTTGGTCGTGTGTATCTCTCCTTCACAAAGGCTGTGACTTGGCTCTATGAAAGGCTACTGGTCCTATCACCATTCTGGGTCCACCTTAGAACTAGTACGCTTACATTAGATGTATTGCCTAAGGCAGAGAAGGGGTCCCTAAGGCCTTAAGAATCAATTATAAGATTTTTCTTGTACCTGCCGGTTAGTAAACATTTGTGGCTTTGGAGAATTTGGTCTAAGACCTCACTTGGTGTAGAGGTTGAAATGTAGAGAGTGTAGGCTACCAAACACATGTAAGCACCAAAGGCGGCTGGTGTCTACCCAAAGAGCCTGGAGGCTGTTGAGTGAACGACCTACTTAGTTTGGGTCAGTTCAGAACATCTTGATTTCTTTTTATATAGCTCAGGCTTATGTTTCCAAAACAAACTAAATAAAAAAAAAACAAGTATATGTGTAGTTATAAATAATAAAATAAAAAAGGACATAAGCGAAACATGTGGTTTTAGGAAACACTAAATGCAAAGATACGGACACATTTTCTAGGAACAGGAAACCACCTTCTACCAAGGGGGGAAATGTGCATGACTCTCTTCACCCCCTCTTGCCTGGCATCTGGATCTGCTAGGCCCTCCTAGGCTCTGCCTTTTTCCAAAGGTTGTATATGAGCTTTTCCCTGCCTTGTGAGAGACTCTGGTTAACCACTCAAACTCCTCTGTATTGCATGAACTATCTAATAGCCATTACGTGTGCAGGACACTGTTCTGGGCAGCATGGTGACTCAGTGGGATGAATTGACAGGCTCCTTAGCCCTGTGCTCCGTTAACCATCCACTCTTCTGGTTTGGGCCTGAGGTCTGGGCTTTATCCACAGCCAAATAGCAGACCTGTGAGGACGGAGAAGCAATAAAACAGAGAAAATGTTGGCCACCGGACTCTCTTAGGGAGAGCTCTCTATTTGATAAGAAATACATTGAAATGACATTTCAAGTGGAAGGTGAAGTCCCAAGGGCCTTATCCATCAAGAAAATATGTCTGCTAACCTGCTTTGCATGACACAAGGAGAGGAATAGTATTGCTTCTAAGAGGGGGCACAAAAGTGGAGAGGGCGGGGAGGTGGAGGGAAGAAAGCACAACCACAGTGCAATTCCAGATTGATGTCTGCTGCACGATGCAACCCTTTGTGGT
>PVJN01016545.1:0-42198 GCA_004026805.1 Lasiurus borealis
GGACTATTGTTTCATTTGTTTCCCAAGGGCTACAAGAGAAATAAAACATTTGATTCTCAGCCCTCCTGGAGCCACACATTTTCTATGAAGCTCTGAAGTCGGCATAGTCATTAGAAGCTGAGAGAAAATGCTGGGAGAGTTTCTAGATGGAATAAAAGACTATTAGTAACTTGCACTTTGAGAATAGTATAATTAGGCTGAGAATTAAGCTTAGAGACTTAGTTCTGTGAAGTTTCTTACTCTTTTATCCCTCAGTTTCCTCATCTATCAAGTGATAATACTAGTGAACCCTGACATACCTAGTTCATTGAACATCTGATAAGGAACAGAAGGAGAAAATCAATGAGGGAAGTATATTACCATCTATCAATTACTATAACAATAGAAAATACCGTATTACTAAGGGAAATTGAAAGGAATCTATAATAATGATAACAATAAGCTGTAACTATAACAAGATAATAACAAACTACTCTTGCCTTTTACATGATATATCTGTTCCTCTGTTTCCCTAGGAGAGTGCCATTCTGCAGTCATCCAGGCAGTGAAAGATTTGGATTTGTCTAAAGTTCTTCCTGTAGGTCGCCAGCATGGTATCTTAAATAGCCTTGACATAGTATTGAAGAACATTAGCCACCTGATCAGTCCCTACCTACCAAAGATCTTGCAGATACTGCTCTGCATGACAGCGACTGTGTCACAGATCCTTGACCAGCGAGAAAAGGTGAGAGAGATTCTCTGTCTCTCTATGCTTTTGGGGGGCTAGTGTCTGTGTTATATCTGGGAGATTGGTTGGGACTTGAATATCTCACATCCTTCCAGGTTAAATCTGTCTTATGCAAAGTATCTTTAAAACAGCTTTTCATATAACGGAGATTTTCATTGATAGCAGTATTTATGTATGGTCAGAAAATGCAAATTACGCCAAAACCGGTTTGGCGAAGTAGATAGAGCGTCAGCCTGAGTACCGAAAGGTCCCAGGTTCCATTCTAGTCGGGGGCATGTACCTTGCTTGCGGGCACAACTCCAGTAGGGGCGTGCAGGAGGCAGCTGATCGATGTCTCTCTCTCATCAATGTTTCTGACTTTCTATCCCTCTCCCTTCCTCTCTGTAAAAAATCAATAAAATATATTTAAAAAAAAAAGAAAATGCAAATTATATCAAGTGTATATTTTAAAAGGATATAAAAGAGTAGAGAGTGAGTTTCATATGCATCTCAAAAACCAAAGTCGGGCAGAGCAGAGTTGGGCTGATGTTTCTTAGTTTTAATTTTAGAAATGAAGGACATCTTCCAATGCTCATTTATCTGGACAGTTGGAGAATGAATAGAGGGCTGTTAGCATCATCCCTGTTGTTTTGACAGAGTTACCCAGAGCTCTTTTAAAAATAAATGCTTGATTACTGTACTTGCTATGTTTTGACTATAGATAAGAAGCAAGGCCAGGTAAGATAAGCCAGCTAGCCAACGGTAAAAAAAAAAGAGACTTCACAAGGTGTTGTTCAGTAAATATTTTCTGAGTTGTATTCAAGACAGTAGTTAGTATGATCTGTTGAAATAGGTGTGTGAACATAAGTAAACTCTGGAGTTCAGGGAAACTCAATGTCTTTATGGGCTAAAGGCTTCTGGAGAAAATAGGATGTAAAGTGAAAATTCAGAATCAGATTTTTGCTGTGGATTCTCAGCTCGTGATAAACAGACACAGCTTGAATTTGGCTAAAATTATCTCATTTGTTTTATGGAGTTGCCTGATGAACTGTCTCTCAAATATGGCCATGATAACTGAAAATTGACAGCCAAAATTTGTTCTGCTTTTGGGGGCCGTGCATAGATATAAATCTGCTTTATTAATGAAATACTATTCTCTGATTACCAAGATCCGGAGGTTTAGAACACACCCTCCATTTTGGTAGGCACTGTTTTGTTTTCATTTTTCCAGTCATTTCTTCAGCAAATATTAATGGATCCCTACTCTGTCTGTGGCACTGATGTAAGCACTAGGGATGGAGAGTGAACAAAGCACTTGTCCCTTCTTTTGTTCAGTATTTATTTCATCTGTGCTGGCTAGCAGGCAGTGTTCTAGGTGGGGAATGAGAAAGGTTAGGACTCAGTACCGCGGGGAGAAAAGTGACAGGAAAATAAAATGAGGCCCATTTATAGATCTCTAAATGTCATTCTCTGCGGAGCACTCTCCTGTCTAGTCCCCTCTTCCCTGTGAATTTTAGCTGCCTCTGCCCACCCCCTCCAGCCCCAGGGCTCTGTCTTCTCATCTTGGCAAGATGACTGGACTTTGCCTTCTCACCCTGAAACTCTCCAGGTAGAATGATGGGCAATGCAGAGGGCTCACTTCATCTGTTTCTTCTCTGTTGGGGCTTACTGTCATCTGCCTGCTGTCCAGTGTCTGAAAATTATTGTTTCATATATTCTGTTACATTGTCTAGTGTCAGAGAGGGGAGGCTAAATCTGATCCCTATTGCTCCATTTGCCTGGAATGGGGAAATCACCAGAAAGGAGCTGGCAGACAGTCCTCCAGCTAACATCGGGCTGGGAGTCCAAGGTCTAGAGCAGAAACCGTATGGTATCTGGGGCATCAGCAAGAGGGCATTGCCTCAGGAGTGGACCCAAATTAGTCCTGGGATTAAGGCTGCTTTGGTGCCACCTTATAAAGCTGGAAAAGATCATACTTTTCCCAAGTAAATGAATTGCATACCAGATCAAAACTCAAAAGCATTCAAATGATTTTAAAAATGATCAAATTCACAGTGTCTGATATTCAGGCAAGTTTTACCAGGCATCCCAAAGAGGAGGACAATTTTATTCATGATGAGGACAAAAATTAATCAATAGAAGCAGACCCAGAAAGGACATATTGATGATAGAATTAGATAAAGACTTACGACAGCTATTAGAAATACACTTCCATATATTCACAAAACTAGAGGAAATCAGGAACATGTTGAGGAGAGACATGAAGATGTGGAGAATCTATATAATAAAAACCCAATGATCGTAACATCATAACGACCAAAGACCGGTCACTATGATGCCCACTGTGGCCAGAGAACCCAGCCTCTCCTCTGGCTCTACCCCAGATCAGCCTCTTCCATCCCCATTGAGGGTGGAGGGGCTAGCCAATCCCTCCCACCTCTCTGCAGCCCCTTGCCACAGCTGGCCCAGTACCCCAGAGGGGACCCCCGCCACAATCAGGGGTACGTCTGGGCTGCAAACTGCTGGCAGCCCCTCACCCAGGCTGGTGTGGTGGGCACAGTCTTTGAAAAATAAAACAAGACCCGCTGGAATTCTGAGGTGCCTCCTGGCACTGGCCATTCCATTCCACCCCATTCTGCTCGGAACCTCAGGTGGAATGGCTCGGGTGGGTGTGGGCTGTGTGGTCCCAGACCCCGTGGGGGTGGTGAGGTTCTTGCCACAGCCAATGTAGCGATTCTGGTTGCTGGGGAGGCCGGTGAGTCTTCCCTGTGTTTGGGGGCAGCCTGTTTATGCCAGGATCTGGGTGCCTGGCTGCACATACGTGGTGAGCATGTGCTGGGAGCGCAGCACAGGTGTTATCTGGACATTTGTGTGTGAAAAGATGTGCATAAATACATCTGTTTCTCAGAAGTGTACCTGTAATAGGCATTTTCCAAAATGTAATCCGGAGCAAGGGATCTGTAGTGAAAACACGCACACAAGAAAAGGTTTTTGATACTAAACACAAAGCTGTAATTGAAGTGTTTATACCCAACTGTACTGTTAATCAAACATATGGTGATATTTATTATCTGGTGGGTCTGTTTGAAAGGTTTGGTCTATCAGTTCTCATTCATAAAAATAAAATAATATAAGTGATTACTAAATATATACTTCTAAGGCCAAAGTAGTTTACCCACTTTGTATACTTTTTGCACGTATGTAAGCACATCAAGGCTGTTTATAAAGTGTAACTTGGATTATGTGACAATATGGTTGAGGAAGGAGGTGTGGCCTGTTGTTTTAAAATTAGGCAACTCACAGTTTTTAAGACAAACATGTTAACTTAAAATCTTCAGAAGGCAGGGTCAGGGGTCTTTTAAGACCTTTGTATAGGCCTAAGACAGGTTGACTAATGAGTTTGCTGACCACTGGGATAGGGGCTTAATCACAAGGAACAACAGCAGCCTGTAATTATTGGAATCGAGAGTCTAGCTCAGTGGTCAGCAAACCCATTAGTCAACATAGTGGCAAACCTCAGCTCTAGAGCCACAGTTTGCCGACTACTGGCCAAAGACACAAAAAAGCAGCTATCTTTTTAGGATGTGGCCTGAAAGAAACCTGTTATTTTTAGTTATTACTGTCTTCAAAGTAAAATAACATTTTTGCAGCCTTTTTATGTGATGGTATTTTTTTTCATACTTTTATTACAATATTTGAAATAGATGCCATTATTGTAAAGCAATAGTTTTTTCCTCTCAATATCAGAGACCTAATTTTCACACACACCCCAAAAATGC
This sequence comes from Lasiurus borealis, assembly GCA_004026805.1. Classification (NCBI taxonomy): domain Eukaryota; kingdom Metazoa; phylum Chordata; class Mammalia; order Chiroptera; family Vespertilionidae; genus Lasiurus; species Lasiurus borealis. The sequence continues at coordinate 4,486 of PVJN01016545.1, forward strand.
TTATTTGAAGCATCTCATGCTTCTGGACTCCGGGTGGCCTAATAAGCTCAGTGATTAGACAGGTGCTTTTATAGCCAAGGTCAAAGGCTCTTCCTCCTGATTAGCCCTTGACGGGGGAGCAGCCAGAGGCTCTCCTGACCAGCATAGGGAAACGGGGGAGGGACAGGAAAACAGGAAAAGGAGTGAGATTGGAAACTCCCTCCCAATCACCTTTAAAAGAGTTCAAACACTGGGAGCAGCTGCGGGTGGGCCGGGCTGTGAGCATGCTAGTACAGGTGGGCGGGGCTCAAGGGCAGCAAGGCACGCCCAGGTGGGAGGGGCGGTGGACTCCCACCCGATTTTGCGCACCGGGCCTCTAGTTTAAGATGAAATAAGAGAATATGATAGGGAGTGACCAGACTGGGGGCAGGTGGGTGCTGCTTTAACTAGGGTGCCAGGATCCTCACGCTGGAGGTAATATGTGAGTGTGCACCTATTGGTCCATGGGAAGAACATTTGGGGCAGAGATCATGATTTGTAGCCTCAAGTCCCTGGAGTAGAACAGTCTCGGCCCTTTCTGCGAACAGGGCAGACGGCTGAGGTGGCTAGAGCACAAGGAGCAGGAAGAATCATGTAATGAGCTCAGGAGGCAGGTAGGGCCTCATGGGCTGTGCCAAGGAGCTGACTTGACTTCCAGGTGTAGCGGGAAACCCCTGAGAGGTTTGTAGCAGGGGGATGCTAAGCTCAGGTGGATGCTTAAAAATGTCCCTTTGATTCCTTTGTGGAAAATAGACTGTGCGGAGGCTGAGAGTGGAAGCTGAGAAGAGGTTTCGGAGCCCTGGCCGGTGCCTCCGGTGGTTGGAGCATCGACCCATGCTCCGTAGGTCAGAGCAGGTTAAATCCCTGGTCAGGGCACCTAGGGAAGGCAGCCGATTAATGTTTCTCTCTCACATCGATGTTTTTCTCTCTCCCTCTCTAAACTCAATAAAATAGCCTGTCCTCAGGTGAGAATTAAAGAAAAGAGAGATTTTGGAAAATTATGTTATGAGAGTTTGAGGCTGATACGAAGCATTATGTGAGAATTTTCTTTTAATGCATTATAGCCAGTGACAGTGACTTTCTCTCTTCATGGATACAGAAAATCCTGAATGCTTAAAGGTTTTTTTTTTTTTTTTTTTTTTTGTGTGTGTGTGTGTGTGTGTGTGTGTGTTTGTTGTTGTTGTTAATCCTCACCCTAGGATATTCTTTTCATTGAATTTTAGAAAGAGTGGAAGGGATGGAGGAAAGAGAGGAGAGAGAAACATCAATAGGTGGGAGACACATCAATTGGTTGCCTCCCACATGTGCCCCAGTCGGGGCCGGAGATCGAAGCTACAACCCAGGTACGAATCGAACCCACGACCCTTTGGTGCACGGTCCAACTCTAATCACTGAGCAGTGCCAGCTAGGGCTGGTTAAAGGTTTTATAAACCCTCTGTAAGTCCTCCGCCTTTTTGGTTAAGGTAGAAGTCAATCAGTAATGCAGCCTTACTCTTGTGTCAACAATCAGTAACTCGGGAGGATCATTTGTGCAATTTCACAGTTCATTAGTCAGTCAGATGCTAAGTTCTTGAGAGGTAGGCATTTCTTTTACTTTTTTTTTTTAAATTGTTGGACAGATCCAAAGAATTCTGAGATGCTATAATGAATTATTGCTCAGTAATATTGCTTAAATAAGTTAAAGTTCTACCTTCGTGTGTTTGAACTACATTACACATTTACTTTTGGGTCTTTCAGATCCTCTGAGGTGTTGACTGGCACTCAGATGTTTATTGGGAGGGCAGCTTTGGTTTGGCTTTATTTTTCTTTAAATTTAAACAATGGAGTAACTTGGAAGTGCTTATGCCCAAATGTACTGTTAATCAAACATACGGTGTTTGATTATCTGATGCTCAATTATAAATTTGAAGTATAAAGCTTCATGGAAGAGGCAGAATTTGATTCCTGTCCAGGGTACATGCCCGGGTTGTGGGCTCAATCCCCAGTGTGGGGTGTGAAGGAGGCAGCCAGACAGATTTGATTCATCCATACATAAACTCAGGCCTGTTGGTGATTCATCTAGATTCTAGAAACTAAAGTCCACAATTGATTGCCTGCAGGATTTTCCTCCAGTTTATCCAACAGTTAGTGAGCAGATTGGGCAGCTGATGCTGTAGTTACAGAAGTGAATAGAACACAGATCCTACCCCAGAGAGAGGGGGCTTGGCGGTGAGGTTGGGGACAAGGTGGAGGGGGTCTGATTTGAGACCATGTTTGCTAAGATTAGTTTTTCACTTCAGGGGATCATGTGGGGTTTTTTCAAATATGAGTAGTAGTTTTTATCTTTTCATGATACAGCTGATAATGAAAAGATTACCAGTGGAATTGAAGCAGAACAGAATGACATAACTGTGTCACCTTATCCTTGCCTGTCATTGCCTGTCTTTGTAACTTGTATAAGGAGATAATTAACCATAAGTACATGATAGAAGCTTGCTGGGCATGTGAAATATCATGATTCCTCAGACTTGCACAGCAAATTAATGTTGTCTTTATACCTATTCACTTGAATTGAAAATGTGCTCTTCCCAATTCACATACCTTTATTGATCAGAATATTAGGTCTTCATGAGAAATAACTTCCCTTTTAGTTTTTTTAATAATATCTTGGCCATAAGATTTGATATTCATTTATTAGAGCATTTGTGTCATCTTGAGAAATTTCAGGGTAGTTTTTAGATTTTTATGTAGGTAATTAAAGTCATATGTAGAAATAAGTTGCCACTTATTGACCCAGAGTCCAGAGTATATTTATCAAGTGGAAAAATATTTAGGGGGTTGAGTCTTAACCCATTTGTTTGCTTTTTTTTTTTTTTTTAAGTATATATTCTTACTGATTTCAGAGAGGAAGAGAGAGATAGAAACATCAATGATGAGAGAGAATCATTGACCGACTGCCACCTTCACACCCCACACTGGGGATTCAGCCCACAACCCAGGCATGTGCCCTGGATAGGAATCAAACCCAGGACCTTTCAGTCCACAGGCCTATGCTCTATCCACTGAGCCAAACGAGCTAGGGCCCATGTGTTTGGATTTTACAAATTCTGTGCTCAGGAGAAATCTCTCTAAGGCCTTTTTTCTCTCTGCCTAGCCTAAACATCTTTATCCTTTAAGATCCATTGGAAATTCTGCCTCTTTCATGAAGCTTTACCCTTCTCAAATTTATAATTCCTCTCCTTTCAGATATCTTTGGCATTTTCAGGCTCACATAATTTAATAAGTTTTCCTTCATTAAGATTTTATGTATTTTGTAAATCCCTAGCCAAGGATATGTTTATTGACTTTAAAGAGAAGGAGGGAGGAAGAGAGAGAGAAAAAGAGAGAGAGACACAAATTGGTTGTCCAACTGTGGATTGATTGAACCTGCAACCTGGGTATGTGCCCTGACCTGGTATTGAACCCAAGGCCTTTCACTCTACAAGATGAAGCTCCAACCGACCACACTGGCCAGGGCCTTCAGTAAGATTGTAAGCCGAGTTCAGGACTATATGGCTGTCCTGCCATTGGACCCAACAGTGGGTCTCAGTAAATTGTTTCAGTCTGAGCCAGGACCAAATGCCTTCATATCTGTGATTTCTCTAACTCCATAGAGAAGGACATGCCCTGCAAAGAAGCAATGTCTGTCACAAAAGAAGGTGCTGTTAATTCAGACATCCACCCACTTCAGGATTAGTGCTTCTAAAGAGAGACATCTTGTTTTCTTCCAAATTACATTTTTCTTTGAATTACGTACTTTGAGATCTTCCCTTGCCTTATCAGTCACCACAAAGTATTTCACTGTACGGAGAGAGCATAAAATCTTTAGCTAGTTTCCTAGACTGAGTTTAACAAGAATAATTTAAAGTGCCTAGTTTTATCCAAGGTAAAAGCTATATATATATATATATATATATATATACTTATTTATAGGAAAACAAAGAGGAATGTGACTTACATTTGGAATGAAGGTTTAATATATTTTTCCCTAAGCTAAGGCTTTGTGATGCCAAAAAAAAAAAAAAAAAAAGTTTTGTTTTGTTGAGAGTGTTCATACAAAGAAGTCAGGATTTGATTTGAGATAATTACTTGAGTAGAGAAATGAAACCATGTAGAACACACAACAGCTGTTCCAGTTGTGATTTCTGCCCCTCAGGTATGCTCCACTGTGATTTTACTGGGTAGTGATAATAGAGCACATCTCACCATTTGATTTTTTAGGTCTTTGCTTCCCCATCTTGTCCAATGAGAAAACCAGTATGACTTGAGCAATTGACATTTCCGTGTGAATGAGAGCCAAAGTCAACAGACTTAATAATAAGATTTCCAGTTTGATTCTTAGCAATCTGAACTAGAGTGCCGCCCTGAGAAAAGTCAGTGATTAAAATGATACACACACACACACACTTAATAGAAGATCTTTGCTTTACAGATTCAGCTGAGGTTTATCAACCCTCTGAAAAATTTAAGACGTCTTGGAATCAAAATGGTAACTGATATCTTTTTGGATTGGGAGTCCTATCAGTTTGGAACAGAAGAAATTGATGCTGTATTTCATGGTGCAGTTTGGCCCCAGGTAAACCTTGATCTACTTCTGCCTGGATTACTTTTGCTTCTTCCTTTTGTTGTTACTGCACCAGCAGAGTCTACACTCACACATGAATGAATGCCTGTCCCGGTCTTTTCTTTTATGTTAAGCCTTTCTTTATTTCTAGAAGTTTCCTGACTCTTTCTTTGCCTCCACTACCACCTGAAGCTCAAGAGCTGTTCCTGCAATGTCATAGCAGTTATTCTTAAGGCTAATTTGAATATGAAGTGTCCCTTACGCAGTGTATAACTCTTAGCATCTCACATGTTGTGTCTCTGGATTTTGAGGGGAAATACACAGATATTTTTGTCACATATTTCCTTGTTTGATTTCTCTAGTTATAACCACTTAGTGACAGCTAACGTTACTTATTGCTAAGAAGACTGTAGGAAAGTCTCTATTTTAGCAGATTTCTAGGTGGAGGAAAGTCTCTATTTTAGTGGATTTCTAGGTGCTTGAGCTCTGTCATCTCTGACCACTTGAACTGAAGCTCCTGGTTCCTTTGAGGCATCTAGCATTTCCATGCACCATCTTTGCCATTTTTCTTATGTAAGTGTTACTTGGATTACCTTAGATTTTCCTCATTCTATCCTTTAACTGTTCATCTCTGTGCCTTCACTCTTATCCTCTGTTGCAGTTTCCATGTCTGTTCTGCTTTTTAGTTTTTTTTCTAAATTCTGTATATGTTACTATTTTGTATTCTGTTTTTATTTTGTTCCTAGATCAGTAGGCTTGGAACCGAGAGTCAGTATTCTCCTACTCCTCTGCTGAAACTAATTAGTATCTGGAGCAGAAATGCAAGGTATAGCCTCCCCTGTCCCCCTTTTAAAAAGAGCAGGTAAATTAGCCAAGGGCACTAATATGACTTATGGTCTTTCCATGAAGTGAACTACAGTGGTACCTCGAGATACGAGTGCCCTAACATACGAGATTTTTGAGATACGATCTGTCGAGCGAGCGATTTTTGCTTTGAAATACGAGCAACATTTGAAATACGAGTAATCGCACGGATCGGCCAGCTGCACACGACCCACCAGTTTACCACGACTCAAGCGTCTCATAGTTTCCCATGCCTCAAGGTTACGGAATGAATTAAACTCGTATCTCGAGGTACCACTGTATTGTAGGTGTAGTTTAAGAAAATAAGGCAGCTGAATCTTAAAATACATAGTTTAAAGAAAACATAGTTGCTGAACAATATTATAGTATTAGATGCCCAGTGCACGAAATTTGTGCACGGCGTGGGGAGGGGGTGGGCGGAGGGGGTTGTCCTTCAGCCCAGCCTGCTCCCTCTCCAATCTGAGACTCCCTCTCACAATCCAGGACTGCTAGCTCCCAACAACTCACCTGCATGCCTCCCTGATTGCACCTAACTGCTTCTGCCTAATCACCAGCCTGATCATCCCCTAGTCACTCTGACCCTGCCAGCCTGATTGATGCCTAACTGCTGCCCTGCCAGCCTGATCACCACTAACTGCCCTTCCCTGTGGGCCTGATCACCATAACTGCCCTCCCCTGCAGGCCTGGATCCCGTCTTCCCTTCCAACTGCCCTTCCATGCAGGCCTGGTCACCCCCAACTTCCCTCCTCTGTTGGCTTGTCAACCCTAATTGCCCTCCCCCACTGGCCTGATCACCCAGAACTACCCTCCCTTGCAGGCCTGGTCCCTGCCAACTGCCCTCCCCTTTTGGCCATCTTGTGGTGGCCATCTTATATTCACATGGGGGCAGGATCTTTTGACCACATGGGGGCAATCATCTGTGTGTTTGAGTGATGGTCAATCTGCATATTACTCTTTCATTAGATAGGATAGAGGCCTGGTTCATGCTCTCTCTGTGGCCGCAGCCATCTTGGTTGAGTTAATTTGCTATGGAGGATTCTAGAGAAGTCAACCCTTCTCTGATTGGCTTGTGGGTGTAGCAGAGGTATGGCCAGTTTGCATATTGCTCTTTTATTAGATAGGATAATTCAAGAAAATGCTTATGTATGTATGAAAATAGAAAATGTCTAGCAGGACATATGAGAAGCTGTTAATGTTACTATAGCATGTGGAGGTTTGGTTGGGCTGTTTTTGCATATATGACCATGTCATGAACATTTTCCCGAGTCATTAAATAGTCCTCAAAAATACACTGAAGAAGACCTTGATGTTCGTCCTCCCCACGAAACCTTGTTACATTTTTATCTGTAGTAAGGGCTCGTTTACTTCCCACTTTGAGGATGCACTTTTATATCTTGTTTTACCACTGGATATATGCAAGCAGCATTCTATAGGCACATCAGAGAAATGTTTTATGTTTGTGTAATTTTTATGCAAAGGATCCACAAAGGACTTACATTATAGTGACTCAGTTTTATGTTAGTTGGGTCCTTCACAAGGTATAGAACTGCATCACTGGATGCCCCTCATTGTCTTTTGCATTTTCTCTCTCACTTTGGTTTGGAGTAAAAATAGAAGCTAAATACTGATAGAGGAAGTGAGTGGAAGGACTTTATTTTTCTTTTCTATTTAACACTTACCTGGTAGAAATCTTTAGAAGGGTTGACTTCTCTAGAATCCTCCATAGCAGTAGAGATGCATGAGTAGTTGTGTGTAGAAGAATTAATGAGTGTTTCAGAAACATTTGATGGGAATGTTACTCTTCAATAAATTTTTATTTTGAAACATGGCTGCAGTTTGCATAACGTCAATCAGACATTGCTTATAACTAAGGTTAAATTATCTTAGAAAGTAGGTGCATTCAGGACAACAAAACTTTGCTTACTAATTAGAGTAATCATAGCCCAGCTTTCATGGTTCAGTGGTTGAGCGTCAGCCTGTGAACCAGGAGGTCACGGTTCGATTCCCAGTCAGGAAACATGCTCAGGTTGTGGGCTTGGTCTCCAGTGGGGGGTTTGCAGGAGGCAGCTAGTCAGTAATTCTCTCATTGATATTTGTATCTCCCCCTCCCTCTCTGAAGTCAACTAAAATTTATTTTATTTTTCTTAAAATAGAGTGCTCAGCCCTAGTTGGTTTGGCTCAGTGGCGAGAATGTTGGCCTGAGGACTGAAAGGTCCCTGGTTCAATTCCCAGTCATGGCACATGCCTGGGTTGTAGGCTCAGTCCCCAGTAGGGGGTGTGCAGGAGGCAGCCGATCAATAATTATCTCTCATCATTGATGTTTCTATCTCTCCCTCCCTCTGCCTTCCTCTCTGAAATCAATATAAATATATATATATATATATATATATATATATATATATACAAATAAAAAGAGAGTGATCATAGAGTTTGTTGTCCAAATTAAAATATTCCTGAGGGTAAAGAGATGCTACAAACTATTAAGCCATACACTGGAACTGTACTTGGCTTAATAGCTGCTCTCGTTCTGGCCACCATGACCCCTGAATCACTTAGTCTTTTCCTCCCCTGAGCTCTTTTCTCCTGGAAGACCCTATGACTACTACACACTGTCTTTCTTTCTTTCTTTTTTTTTAATTGACTAACCGGAAGTCAGTCCTGCAGTTGTGATGCCCCAGCACTGACTGCTGAGGGGGCTGTGAATCAGGGTCAAAGAGAGGCATGAGAAAGAAGCAGGAACTGATCTGTTGCCTCTGAGGCAGCTTTTGATCAGCACTTGCCTCTCTCTTTCTCTACCAATCTGGCCAGCAGCCGTGTCTCCATTTCTCTTTAGGCCTCCACTGGGGCTGCTGATCAGCCCTGCCTTTCTGATCAGGCCCCTTTGATAGGCCCAGAGATGCTGATTGGCATAGTAACCGACCAATCAGAACCAAATGTGGATACTGTGAATAACCAAAGGCTGGCTCGGAGGTGAAGCTTCTGATGCTGACTGGCATAGACACTGACCAATCAGAACCAAATGGGGGTGCTGTGTGGAGCCAATGGCTGCCTAGCAGGTAGAGCTTTTCATGCTGACTGGCATAGAATAAAAACTGAACAATCAGAATCAAATTGGCCAGCAGAGGAGGGAAGTTGGGGGCAAGATCAGGCCGGCAGGGGTGGACCATTGGGGGCTATATCAGGTCAGCAGGGGAGGGCAGTTGGGTGCTACCAAGTCAGCAGGGGAAGGCAGTTAGGGGTGATCAGGCAGGCAGGCAGAGGCAGTTAGGAGCAACCAGGCTGGCAGGCGAGGGCAGTTAGGGCCAATCAGGCTGGCAGGCAGAGGCAGTTAAGTGCAATCAGGCAGTCAGGCTGGTGAGCAGTTAGGAGCTAGCGGTCCCAGATTGTGAGAGGGATTCCAACTGCCTGTGGGATCAGGCCTAATCTGGCAGTTGTACATCCCCAAAGGAGTTCCCAGTTGGAGAGGGTGCAGGTTGGGCTGAGGGAACCCACGCACAAATTTCATGTACTGGGCCTCTAGTGTAATATAATGTTGGTGAAATGTCAAGTATTATCCATCGAATTTTAGACTTTAATTTCCCTTTTGAGTATCTTATTAAAATTCATATAAACACATATTTGTTAAACTGTGAAAAGTCATGTAGAAGATGTTTTTACAAATAAGCACTGAGAAATAAGATGACTATTTCAGTATTTTTTTTTCCCTGCAGATACTTCCCTTTTCTGGCTAAACAGAAACCAGGGCACCCAGAATGTGACATCCTGGCCAATGTTTTTGCGATTCTCTCAGCAAAGAATCTCTCTGAAGCCACAGCCAGAATTGTGATGGACATAGTAGACGACCTTCTCACCCTTCCTGATTTTGAGCCCACAGAAACAGTTTCGAGCTTGCCCGTGACTGGATGCATGTACACAGAAAGTGCAGATGGTATGTGTGCTGCACCAGGCAAATGATTCTTAGACCTTTGAGGTAGTGTTGTTCCCTCAGAAAGGTAAAAATCAGTAAAATTAGACTTTCCTTTAGAAATTAATACCAATTTACATAGACTGAGTTTTCTTTGCAGTGGTAGAAATTCAGGTTACTCACGCTCCAGAAAGTAAAACTATCCTATGGAAAATTATCAAATGATTTCCACTGTCATGTCTCTGAATTGTTCCTACCATATTGTGCTAACAAGTCTTTCACCACTAACAAGGCTTAAGGGTCTCTTGTATAAATTTTTCATTCAACCATATAGCTATTTTGTCTAAGAAGAAAGTTATTTATTTTTTAGTTGAAATTTATTAAACTTGCATAGTAATTGAGTGGTTCCCTTGTCTATCATCATGAAGATACTGTTCAGTTATCCTATAAGAGAATAGTTAATTAAAGTTAAAATACTTGTCACCATTTATTTCAGAATCTATTACAATAGGAGGACGATTAATTCTACCTCATGTACCTGCAATTCTCCAGTATCTCAGCAAAACCACAATAAGTACAGAAAAGGTGAAAAAGAAAAAGAACAGGGAACAAGTCAGTAAGGAACTTGGCATTCTTTCCAAGTAAGTGATACATATTCCTAAAAGATAACTTCACTGTCTGTGGTCTTAATTTTTAAAAATTATATCTAGTTTTTCAGTTGTTTTAATGTGATAATAAGCTAAAAAGATTTTCAGTATTTTTGAAGGCACTTTATTTTTAAGTTAGTATAGAATTCTGTTTCTCTGCTGGAGTATTCATTTTAAACCTATTATGGTATCTGCCTTCATTTAAACATACAAGAGAACAGACTTCAAAATTCTAAAGTGGACTAATAGATTTGCTTGTTTCACTTTTGCATGTTTTATTCAGTTAAAATTTTTAGTAACATGATATCATATAGTTTTATTGTTTTTGTTTCTTAAAATATTTTTACTGTTATTTAAAGAGAGAGGAAGAGGGAGGGAGAGAAAAACATCAATGTGAGAGTGACAAATCAATCAGCTGCTCCTGTATGCCTCCTGCCTGGGATGGAGCAGTAACCCGTGCATGTACCTTGACTGGGAATCAAATTGGCAATTTTAATGCATGGGACAACATCCAACCAACTGAGCCACATGGGCCAGGGCAAAATCATGTAGTTTTTATTTTATTTTGTTTTACTTTGATTGATAAAAAGAATTCATTTAAAAGAATAGTTTGTTGTTGTGTTTTTTTTTAAGAGTTAAGATCTGAAAAGGGTTTGTAAAGATTCTCTTTGGCAGTAGACCTAGTATTATATGATTATCCTATATAATAAAAGCCTAATATACAAATTGACTGAACAGTGGAAAGACCAGTTTGCTATGATGTGCACTGACAACCAGGGGGCATATGTTCAGTGCAGGAGCTGCCCCCAGCCCATAGACCCCAGGCCAGCCAAGGAGGGTGTGAGCAAGGCCCCTCTTCCCCAAATCCCAGTTGCCCTGCTGGTCACCCCACAAATTGGCGCTAATTGTCATCCAGGTTAGGGACCATACCTGTGCATGAATTTCATGCACCGGGCCTCTAGTGATTTCTGTAAAGAGCAAGGTTGGTAAACCTGAATACAAACATGATTTTATCTTAAGCTTTAATTGTTTTAGGACTCAGTTGTTGAAACTTTATTTATTCTTTGATATGGACACCAATATCAAAAAGTTGTATGTTAGAATCTGCCAGCAACTTCTTCTAAACATTTCATTTATACTATAGTATTTAGAAATTATGTATAGTGGAAAGCACACTGGGTGCACTGGTTACATTTTAGCACAGGCTCTGTGCTGGTGGGAAGATGATAGATCAGGCACCAGAAAGACCAGTGTTTGGAGGGCCTGCTCTGCCACTTCCTGGCTGGCTGACATTAACTTCTCTGAGTCTCGATTCTCTGGGGAAAGTGGAGCTAATAAATCCCACATTGTAGATCTCTGGTGGGAATTAAATTGAACTACTTTTTGTAGCCTTAAATATGTCTTGGCACTTAAAAATGTTATTTCCTTGTAAAATATGAAATTATTAATGGCCAGATTATAGCATTGGAATTTACTTTAACCCATCTATACCATCAGACGTTACAAAAGAAACGGAATAGTAGCCGTGAGCCTGAAGCTGGAAAGAAGTAAGAGTGGGCACTGCTGAGAACCAAGTTAGACTTTGTATACAGACACACATACTTAGTCACCTGTGACTTTCGTCACTAATGTTTTTCTACAAAAAGTCTTAACTCCTTAAAGCAGCGGTTCTCAACCTGTGGGTCACGACCTCTTTGGGGGTTGAACGACCCTTTCACAGGGGTCACCTAATACCATCGGAAAATGCAGATATTTACATCATGATGCATAACAGTAGCAAAATTTCATGGTTGGGGGTCACTACCACATGAGGAACTGTATGCAAGGGTCGCGGCCTTAGGAAGGTTGAGAACCACTGCCTTAGAGAAATACTCTTAACTTGTATGTTTTCCTTACCTACCAGTTCTTTTCCTTCTCTAGAATCAGCAAGTTTATGAAAGACAAAGAACAGAGTTCTCTCCTCATTACACTCCTGCTCCCCTTCCTCCACCGTGGCAGTATTCCTCAGGTATACACATAGCACGTGACTTTGCCTTTGAAGTGGAGCTTGTTTAGGGTTATTTGCAAACAGTAATTTTATTGGTTAAATTCTTTGATGTATTTGCCTTTAAGCATTTGTGAAAAGATTTATACAGAATTATAAAATTGAAAATAGAAGAGAAAAATTGAGACAGAATTTTGGGAATGGGAACAGGCAAGGATGTGGAGTCATCACCTACTGTCACAGTAAAAGTGTCAGCCCTTTATTTTCCTTTGTTTAGCTTCACATACATTTCAGGATTTTGTTTTTCCTGACTTTGATCGATTACAAATCTGCAACCCAAGAAGTGCATTGTATATGTATTCTCAAATATGGATCACAGTGACAAAACTGAAAGAAAAGTCAGACTGTTTTAATATTCAGACATAGCTAAGAGTTCCTAATATGATTTTCAGACCCCAGTTCAATCTTGATTAAAAGAGTCTTCCTGTGGCTCAAACGCATTTGCAAGGCATTAGTAATTATATTGAACTGAGCATCTATTATATAGTGATTCTGTTTAAAAGACCACAGATCTAGGGACAACCAGCGGCGAAAATTTTTCCTCCCCATGGCTCTTTTTGACTTGACAATAGAAGAAAGTTTGTTTGAAGACCATGCATATTTTCTATTAGAATTAAAGGAAGAAATCGTTAATGGACATTACTGTGGGTTTTATGTTAAAATGCTAAGAACTTTTAAAAGATATGAAACAACTTTTCCAATGATGAGTTTTACTTCTTATTCATAATTACTTGTTTTCTGTGCTATAGTGTATTAAAGCCAAGTTGACCAGTTTTATAAATTATTGAAATACAATTTCTCCTCCTATTTCTTCCTAAGGATACAGAGATCGATATTCTGGTGACAGTGCAAAACCTGTTAAAACACTGTCTGGAGCCCACGAGCTTCCTCAGGCCTCTCGCAAAACTCTTCTCGGTGATTAAGAACAAGCAGTCGAGACAGTTGCTTTGTACAATTTTCCAGGTGTGTGATTATTCATTTCTACCCGCAACGCTTCTGTGAGTGAGAGCGGGGAACATGGGTAGTGGGCAGAAAAGTGAAAGCTTTCTTCACTAATGTACTGTTTTCATTCCTTTTAGACTCTTTCAGATTTTGAAAGCGGGTTAAAATATATTACCGATGTTGTCAAGGTAAGAAAGGAAAACCTTATTTCTCTTTTGCTTCAAAAGTGTTAGATCATTTTTGTTCACTTAAGATTTATATATCTTCACTTACATGGTTCCAATGGTATTTCTCACAGCTTAACGCCTTTGATAAAAGACATCTTGATGATATCAACTTCGATGCTCGCTTCTCAGCATTCCAGACCATCACCTCTCATATTAAAGAGATGCAAACCGTGGACATTAACTACCTAATTCCAGTTATGCATAATTGCTTCTATAATCTGGAGGTAGGTTTTTATAGCAAAACTTCGTCATTTTTTTTCTATTGTTTTGATAATATAACTATATGCCCTAATTTCTTAATTTGTGTTTTGAGGAAGACAAGGGTTTTTTGTTGGCTTTTTAATATATATTTTATTGATTTTTTACAGATAGGAAGGGAGAGGGATAGAGGGTTAGAAACATCGACCAGCTGCCCCTTGCACACCCCCTACTGGGGATGTGGGCACAACCAAGGTACATGCCTTTGACCAGAATCAAACCTGGGACCTTTCAGTCCGTAGGCCAACACTCTTATCCACTGAGCCAAACTAATTAGGGCTGGGTAAGGGTTTTTTAGTATAAAATTTTTTTAAGTTGTGAAATATTTTGTTTGGCAAAAACTATATTGTTATTCTCGGGATTTGAAAGACCAAGATTTTGAATAAAATAATATATGTGCAAGTCAATAAACAGTATATTAGAATAGAGAAATTCATAGGGACAGTAAACTAGGGGTTATCAAGCACTCAGGGTAGAGGGAGGAATAGGGAGTGACTTCTTACTGGTACAGGTTTTTCTTTGAGGGTGATTAAAATGTTTTGAAGTTAGATAATAGTGATGGTTGCATGACTATGTGACTATACTAAAAACCACTGAATTGTACACTTTTTTTTAAAAGGGCAAATTTATGGTATGTCATTTATATCTCAACTAGAGGCCCGGTGCACGAATTTTATGCATGGGGGAGGGGGTTGTCCCTCAGCCCAGGCTGCACCCTCTCCAATCTGGGACTCCTTGGGTGTTGTCTGACTGCCAGTTTAGGACTCCCAACAGTCAAACATTCCTCTCACAATCCGGGACTGCTGGCACCTAACTTCTTACCTGCCTGCCATCCTGATCACCCCCTAACTGCTCCTCTGCTGGCCTGATTGATGCCTAACTACTCCCCTACTGGCCCGATCTCCCCCAACTGCCCTCCCCTGCCAGCTTGATCACCCACAACTGCCCTCTCCTGCCAGCCATCTTGTGGTGGCCATCTTGTGATGATGTGGGGTGGCTATCTTGTGGCCACCATCTTATGATGATGTTGGGGTGGCCATATTGTGATGACTTGAGGGTGATGCTTTTATTGTATAGATTTTTCAAAATTTTGTAATTGTGTAATTGACAGTTTGCTATCTTCTATTGATATATGTTAGAAAGGAAAGGAGTGTGGGCTATATTAAGTACCATGTTGCTGAAAATTTAGACCCCAAATGAGGAAAATGAAGCCTGCAATTAATAGTTAATCATGTAATGGGATCAGTAATCTGTGACATTTTATAACTATTTATCTGATATTAAGGATTATGTAATATATGAAGAAGTATGTAATCACATTTGGGGCTCATTCTTTATATTTCATGTCAAACTTCAACATAAGAAATTCTATGCGTGTGTGTGTTTCTTTTCCTTCTCTTTTTTTTTGGGAGGGGGTGGGGTCCTCTTTTTGTTTTATTTGTTGCAAGGAATTCTAAATTACTGCCTGGTTGGCTGAGTTGGAAATACTTTCTCTGTATTCACTACCTACATTGTCAAACCAGAAACTCTAGTGCAACTAACCAGAATTGTAACCAACCAACTCTGTCCTTTTCAGTGATCACCTAATATTAAATATTGAGAACTGAATCTTTTATTCTGTTTGCTTTGAGAAGTAAAACTATTTCAAAAATTTATGTCACGCCAAAACTGGTTTGGCTCAGTGGATAGAGCATCGGCATGTGAACTGAAGGGTCCCAGGTTCGATTCCGGTCAAGGGCTCGTACCTTGGTTGTGGGCACATCCCTAGTAGGAGGTGTGCAAGAGGCAGTTGATCGATGTTTCTCTCTCATCGATGTTTATAACTCTATCCCTCTCCTTTCCTCTCTGTAAAAAATCAATAAAAATATTTTTTAAAAAAAGTCATAGTATTTCCTGAAATTGAGTGATACTTCTCAGTGAGCATGATATTTCTAAGTTATTTACTATATTCCTCACACCCTATGTTTGGTTCTTCCTTAGGTCTGATGTACTTTGGGACATTTCTCAGCAGGGATTTTTACACAGAGCAGTGGAAATATTTTGTAAACCTTTTCATTAAGAAATAACATTCCATACTGTATTATTGCATAGAATTACTTGGGTGTTTTCATGTTTTCAGTTAGGAGACATGTCTTTAAGTGATAATGCCAGCATGTGTTTGATGAGCATCATCAAAAAGCTAGCTGCTTTGAATGCCACAGAGAAGGAATACAGAGAAATCATTCATCGTTCACTCCTGGAAAAACTGAGGAAAGGATTGAGGAGCCAGACAGAGGTATTGGGGTTTGCAGTTGTTACTTTTTCTCGAGTTTGTTTATTTTTTCCTACTTTTCTACTGAGAAAAGTAGTCAGGCTTAGTGCATTTAATTAAAATACTTGATTATGTTAATACTTATCAAACATGTATGAGGGGGAATGGAACAGAGGAGTCCCTTTGATGTAGTTCGTTTTTATAGTGGGAATGTTTTACTTTAAAAAAAAATTTTGTGGGGTTTTTTGTTTGTTTGTTTGTTTGTTTGTATTTATAGGAAGCAAATTCTAATAATTTTTTTTTCTCTCCATTTGGTATTTGCAGAGTATTCAACAGGATTATACCACACTGCTTTCCTGTTTAATCCAAACCTTTCCCCATCAACCAGAATTTAAAGACTTGGTACAGCTTACTGATTGCCATGACCCGGAAATGGACTTCTTTGAGAATATGAAGCACATTCAGGTAGAAGACATTTCTGTATTTTCCCCCTGCCTATAAAATACGCAGTTCACAAGTCTGTCTCTTTTTAAAAGATACATTTTAATTTTCCAAAACGTTGTGAATGTCTCATTCTTGGTCTTCCCAATATTAATCAAATTTGTGTAGGAGATGTTCATTCCCTGGAGTCTGACTTCCTTGGTGGTATCATAAAGCACACTAACAGTGTTACCTTTCTCAGCCATCTTTAAAGAAGCTTACATGCCTTTGGACCCATTGTT
Organism: Lasiurus borealis; assembly: GCA_004026805.1. Lineage (NCBI taxonomy): Eukaryota > Metazoa > Chordata > Mammalia > Chiroptera > Vespertilionidae > Lasiurus > Lasiurus borealis. The sequence goes on from PVJN01016545.1 coordinate 20,945, forward strand.
AACTGCTATGGATTATGTCTTTGGAAGCAAGTCAAGGCACAGGTGTTTGCTCATGTAACAAGGACTGTATTGTACTCCTGAATCTTCCCATGGAACAGGAACATGATACTGAAATGGAGTTGGCTGTAGGTGAGATTATTCAGTAACCAATTCATATTTTATCTTAACCCACAGATCCATAGAAGAGCAAGGGCCTTGAAGAAACTGGCAAAACAACTCACGGAAGGCAAGATTGTGCTGTCTTCTAAATCCCTTCAGAATTACATCATGCCTTATGCCATGAGCCCAATTTTTGATGAGAAAATGCTCAAGGTAGGCATTAGATCCAGAAGCTGGTAAATCTCTACCATGACGCACTTTCCAAAATGTAGATGAGGGAATGGCATCTAAATTTCATGGCATCCATGTTGATGATGTCACCATAATTAGAAGCTTAGAATAGTTTAAAACCTTAGAATTATGCGTGGCACATAGTAAATGCCCTATAAATGGTAACTATAGTTTTATTTTTGCTATTATTAGCTCACACAAGGCCAAGCACAGAATATTTCCTCTGTTAGCAATGATCACATTACTAAGGACAGCTGAGTAGTTGTCTTCCCAAGTGGCTCATAAGAGAAGAAATAAAATAAATAACCTTTTTTTTTTAGCACTACACCAGATACAGGCACTGTTATAAGTACCCAAATATGTACTACAGTGGTACCTCGAGATACGAGTGCCCTAACATACGAGATTTTTGAGATATGAGTCTTCGAGCGAGCGATTTTTGCTTTGAAATACGAGTAACATTTGAGATAGGAGTAATTGCGTGGATCGGCCGGCTGCACACGACCCACCAGTTTACCGCGACTCGAGCGTCTCATAGTTTCCCACGCCTCAAGGTTACGGAACAAATTAAACTCGTATCTCGAGGTACCACTGTATTACTTCTTCCTCACCACAATGCAACCCTATGTGGTACACACTGTTACCTCTATTTTATAGGACAGTAAACTGAGAATAAATAAGGTAAGGTCTTTCTCGATATACAGTTTCAGAACTAGTATTTGAACTTAGGACTGTCTTCACTGTTATGCTCATAGTGCCTAGAACAGCACCTGGCACATGGTAAGGACTTGATAAGTATTTACTGATTAAATAAATTAATGAAAGACGGTACCCAGAAATTCAAGTCTAATTTTAGTAATATAAGGATTTATGACTTGAATTTATACTGATTTGATTATATGGTCTTATAAAAGAATAGATTTGCTCTATTGTTTCAGGGTATTAAAAAATTTTAAAGAATTGCCTAATTAAATAAAAGAATACTCCTTTAAATTCTAGTTTGAAGAGCCAGTAAATACAATCAACTCAGATTTAGTTGGAAATAAAATAGAAAAGAGATATAGATGAGAAAAATAAATTATATTTAGGTTTAATCAGCATTAGCATGATACAGTGGTACCTCGAGATATGAGTTTAATTCGTTCCTTAACCTTGAGGTGTGGGAAACTATGAGACACTCGAGTTGCAGTAAACTGGTGGGTCGTGTGCAGCGATCCGTGCGATTACTCCTATCTCAAATGTTGCTCGTATTTCAAAGCAAAAATCGCTCGCTCGACTGCTTATATCTCAAAAATTTTGTATGTTAGGGTACCACTCGTATCTCGAGGTACCACTGTATATCTTTTTATAGTCTCACTAGATGCCCAGTGTATGAAATTCATGCATGGGGGAGATCCCCTCAGCCCAGCCTGCACCCTCTCCAATCCAGAATCCCTCTCACAATCCAGGATCACTGGCTCCTAATTGCTCATCTGCCTGCCTGCCTAATAGCCCCTAACTGCCTGCCCCCTGCCAGCCTGATCATCCCTAACCACCTCTGCCTGCTGGCCTGATAGCCCCTAACTGCCTCCCCTGCCAGCCTGGTCACCCCCAACTGCCACACCCTGCTGGCTTGGTTGACCCCAATTGCCCCCCCACCGCCATCAGCCTAGTTGCCCCAACTGCCCTCCTCCTCCTGCCGGCCTGGTCGCCCCACGCAGCCTGCTGTTCAGTCGTTTGGTCGTCCCTCACTAGCTCCCCTGCTGGTCTGGTCACTCCACACAGCCTGCTGTTCTGTTCGATCATTACTATGACAGCATCCTGGACAATTTTCATATTCCTCTATTAGTATAGATTTTTAGCCTGTGACTTTACACTTAAAGGCTGTACACTTTTAAAAATTTTTTTATTGATTTCAGAGAGAAAGAGAGAGGGAGAGAGAGATTGAAATATCAAAGATGGGAGAGAATCATTGATTGGCTGCCTCCTGCATGGCCCCTCCTGGGGATCGAGCCCGCAACCCTGGCATGTGACCCCAGAATTGAACTGTGACCCACCCTGGTTCATATGTTGACACTCAACCACTGACCAACACTGGCTAGTGTACTTTTGAATATTGAGCAGAGCAATATTATAATTAACTTTGACATTTGTCAAGTTTTACAGATTCATAATAGGGTTGAACCTTTAAGGGAAGTCTGAATAGAAAGAGTCTAAAATGTGTTAAGGTCTTTCAATTAAAAGAAGTTGTCATTTCTTTAATTGACAGCATCTTTTCTTAGGAGGTGGGAATGGAGTATAGTTTGAGCATTCTTTCTTTTCTATAACTTAATCACTTATTATCTAAGCTTTTTAACCTTCCACATGAGCTCTGTATTTTATTTGCAAATGCTTACTTTCTGTTGATGCTCTTGATTTGTTTTACAGCATGAAAATATAACCATTGCTGCCACAGAGATTATTGGAGCTATTTGCAGACATCTGTCTTGGTCAGCATATTTATATTACTTGAAACATTTCATTCATGTCTTACAGACAGGACAGATCAATCAAAAATTGGGTGTCAGGTACAAACTTATTTTTGTTTTATTTTTTAAATGTAAACTTTGGATTATTTATTGAAATCGTTTTTCTATAATCTAATTTTACTTTTACATTGCTTCAGTGAGGTTATGCTAATGTTTTTAAAGTCACAAATACCGAAAACCAGTAAAAGTAATTTTAATCTTTATATATGTTTAAATTGCCTCTCCTTTTTAATCATCAAATGGTATCATTAAGCAAATAAATATTTCTGTCTACCTTTTTTTTAACAGCTTGCTAGTAATAGTATTAGAAGCATTTCACTTTGACCACAAAACTCTTGAAGAACAAATGAGAAAAATTCAGAATGAAGAAAGTAAGTTTTTAAAACTTTCTTAAACTATACTTCCATTTCATTTTTGGATACTTTATGATAATTAGTTAAAGATTTACCCAGAGGAAATTCAACTTATTCCTTGTTTTTGCTCTTGTAGCATTGTGTCAGGAGAAAGTTAAAATGAATACTTTGAGTACACATTACAAAACTTATGTAATGATAGAGAAGGCCAGTCTAAGTTATATAGGTGAAATATCCGAGCTGTAGACTATTTACATAGAAATTCAATAATATTGCTATCCATTTGGAAAGAGTGGTAAGGATTGAATGCAAAGAAAGAACACCAGTTAATGAAATATTAAGTAGATACAGTAAGGAAAACTAAAAGTAGATATTTAACAAGATTATAAATCGACAAGCCTCTGGCAAAGTTGATCATTGAAAATAGAAGGTATAATTAACAATACTGAGAATTTTAAAAGATCACAGTTAAAGGAAAAGGTAAAATAATATCTCAGTACTTACAAATTTGAGTACTTGGCTGAAATGTACAAAATCTACAAACAATAAAATACAAAAACTAACTTTAGTAGAAATAGAAAATCTAGCCACTAAAGATATGTCTGTAGTTAAAAACCTCGTGATGAAAATGCCAGCCTGACTGTTGTATCGACAAGATCTACAAACATTCAAGAAATGGATAATTTCAGCCTTAACACCAGATGTTTCAGGTGATTGAAAAAGAGGACATCCCCACCAAGTCATGAAGTTGCTATAACTGGTTAATGGAATTGAACATAGTAGCGTACAAAAAGTATTGATCATCTGAATATACACAAGGGAAATATTGATTAACTTAAATATCTATGTATGATAAAAAGCTATTATCGCCGAAACCGGTTTGATTCAGTGGATAGAGCATTGGCCTGCAGACTGAAAGGTCCCAGGTTCTATTCTGGTCAAGGGCATGTACCTTGGTTGCGGGCACATCCCCAGTAGGGGGCGTGCAAGAGGCAGCTGATCGATATCTCTCTCTCATTGATGTTTCTAACTATCCCTTTCCCTTCCTCTCTAAAAAATCAATATAATATATTTTTTTAAAAAAGCTATTATCAAGCAAGAAATAAATAGAAATTGAGGTAGCCTGTTAAAAAATATCTTTTAAAAACCTAATACGACTTCATAGTCAATAATAAAGGATTAAAAGTCTTTACTTTAAAACTAAAATAAGGCAAGGATACGGACTGCTTATGTCGAATATCAGTCTAGAAATTCTAGCCAGCACAGAATAATAAGGAAGAGAGTGAACACTCAAGTAGGCCAAGGTATCTGTCCTAATTGTTTTTGGCTAAAGATGTTGAACTATTCTAGCCTTTAATTTGCATTTCTCTGCATTCTTATTCAAAATTTTCTAATTCTTTGATTCGTGGTAAAATCATTCTAGAACCACACGAATGAATAGAAAAGACTGGTTTGAATGTGTAGGAACTATTTGTGTTTTAAACAATTAATGTTTTAAAGCCCTTTAACAGTATGGTTAGCCAGCTGAATCTGCATTTTGCAATTTTGCATAAATAGAAACATTAGAAATTTTAAATACTTAATTTGCTCATCTCTTCTTAGATATGACTGAAGTTTAAAGCATTTTTTGAGCACCTCCTATGAACTGGGACTCTATAGACATACTATCATTTGTCCTCATAAGAACCTTACAAGCACCTTAATTATTAGTTACCCAATATTTTTGATAAGACAAATTAAGATTCAGAAATGTAAAATAACTTTCCCAAAGCCACACAGCCAGAAAACAAAACAAAGACTAATGATTACCATGTTTTGAAAGTCAATGAAGTGTCAGAAATATATTTCAGGCGCATTATAGCCTTTATTTCATTTAATCCTCACAATAGCCGTGCAAGGTACTGTGTGCATTTTACTGGTGAAGAACTAACCCAGAGCCCACTAAGGTTAAGGTAACTGACTGTGGTCATATGGCTGGTTAGCGGAGCCAAGGCTGGACTCAACCCACAATGATGTGCTGCCTGATTTTCTTTAATAAACAGAACCCTCTGGTGAGGGACATTTCTGCATGAGAACTGATGGCCGCCTTGTGGTTTTCATGACTCGTCAGCGTAGGGTTTTGCTTTTAGAAACCTCCAAACACAGTACCTTGCAAGCTTCCTTTTGCTCCTCCCGGACTAACCTCCCAATGTGTTCCCCAAGTCCACACTTTCGTAATTGTCAGTATACTTGTCTCTATTCCTTATTAGACTAAACTGCGAGAAAGAAAAGCAAAACAAAACCATAACCCCGTAACCCGCTCATGTACTGTGATTTCTTCAGCACTTACCTTGCCTTCCCATAGTTAGTGTAGATGTTTTCTATTGGATGTTGGTAAACAGACTACTTAACACAACTATTTGATTTGAGATGGCTTTGTCGTTTACTAGCTATGGACACGACAGAAGTGGCTGAGTTGCCAGAGCCTGAAGCCATGGAGTTAGAGCCCGTGGATGACGAAGAGATGGAACATACATGTAAGAGTTTGTCAGATGGCAACGAAGAACCAGGAAACCCTGAGCCAGCCGATTGTGAGGGAGCCTCAGCCAAGGAAACCGAGTGTGTCACCAAGTCCTCCTCTTCCCTTCCTCGAAATAAGGAAGAATTGGAGAGAACAATTAAAAATATCCAAGGAGCCATCACAGGGGATATCCTGCCCAGGCTCCATAAATGCCTGGCATCCACGGTAATCCTTCCGCTTGGGGCCCAGCAGGTCTGTGTGAGGCGGGGTGTCTGTGGGATGCTGCCAGCCGGAGGCTCCAAACTATTGATGCCAGTATTTGGATTTTCTTTTATCTCAACATTTCACAGTTCACTTTCTTTCTTCTCTAGTCGTCTTCGGGTTCATCTCCTCCAGCTACGTAGTAATGTTCCTTCTCTTCATTATGATTTTCACCTGTTAGATTGTTGGTTTATTTTATCTCTGAAGTAGATAGTAAGATGGCTCTCATTTCTAAAACAGATTATTAAAAATTACTGTCTGTTTCCCCTTTTTATTTCTGGGCTACTTCTCTACTATTCAAAACAGGGATAATTGTTAGCAATGAATTCTCATGATGCCATAGACCTTCCTACTCAGTATAAAACATGGATTGGCAAACTATGGTCATTGGCTGAATCTAGCCTATAGCTTATTTTTGTAGCTAAAATTTTGTTGGAACACAGTTAAACTCATTGATTTACATATGGTCTGATGCTACTTTTGCATTACCACAGCTGAGTTGAGTGGTTTCAACAGAGATCAAACGAAAAATATTAATTCTCTAGCTCTCTAAAGAAAAACTTTTGCCAACCCCTGATATAAAATATTAACTTGGTCATTTTATATCTTAATAACTTAATTTGGGACAATATATTTCTTATGAACCAACAATGTCACTCAAACACTTGAAAGTCCAATTGATACAAATTTTATAGGATTTTTATATATTCCAAAGCAGTCTTAACCCACAGTAGTGTAAACTCGGCTTTATTATTTTTCTGGTTGCTCCTTTGAAAAACATTTGTATTCCTATTGTTTTTACAATTTTTAAAGGTTTATTCTCAAACTGCATAATTTAGTTTCTTTTCTAAGGCACTATACTTAGAAATGGACATCCGTTATTTCAAAAAAGCTTCTCTTTCAAATGAAAGGTTGTAGTGTTGGTGGGTCCCTGATCTATTTATCTAAATTTTAGTTTAACCCAAATTTTTCTTCCAGACTAAACGGGAAGAAGAACACAAGCTCATAAAGTCCAAGGTTGTGAATGATGAAGAAGTGGTTCGAGTTCCCTTAGCTTTTGCCATGGTTAAACTAATGCAGTCCTTCCCACCAGAAATTATGGAAACGAACCTGCCGAGGTACGTTATGTGACAGTTGCAAAAGTTCCATGAAAATCACAAATTGCCTCTTTCTTCCTAACATGAATGTCTTTTATCAGGAAGAAGAGAAGTACTGTCACAATTTGCTGTGCTTGACAATCCTAAGTGGGAAATCTGGGATATGGGCAATGAAGAAAGAAAAGGATGTTTATGTTTTTATTTGCTTCTGGTTTTTTTTGTTTGTTTGTTTTGTATTTTTGATTAATCACTTTTCAATCTCTCATTTTCTAGTATTTTGCTAAAAGTGTGTGTCCTCCTCAAGAATAGAGCACAAGAAATCAGAGACATTGCACGCAGCACTCTTGCTAAAATAATAGAAGATCTGGGTGTGCACTACCTGCAATATATTTTAAAAGAATTACAGTCTACCCTTGTTCGTGGCTATCAGGTAAGCTACATTGTGTGCTTTATTTTTAAGTTGGGTTGGGGTTTTTATATTTGCGGTTTGAACACTGTAAGTCATGCTGCTTTGGGCCTATGTTCAGTATGGTTGATCCCCTTAGATAGCTGTCAAGAATAGTCAAAAGTTTCTAATCAGTATTTTTTAAAGCTTCAGTTTTTGTTTTTTGTAAAAATCCTTGTAGGACAAGCTTACATAACCTGTCATTTTTCTCTTAAATCACTTCATGTCAACTTCTGCATTCTCTAAGTTCTTAAAAAAATCTTGTTGAATGCATATTGAATGTATTTCCACAAATGTGAGCCATAAAGAGCATACATCTATTTTAAGATTTGAAACAGTGTTGGGCATTGAGTATATAAAGATAAATCAAGTACAGCTCTGCCTTGGAGGATTTAGTCAAAATATAAGGGAGTATTTAAATGAGTAGCTCTTCTTTAACCAACTGTTTTTCAAGCCCATCCCATCTTATATAATAATCCTATATAATAAAAGGGTAATATGCAAATTGTCCCTAAGGAAATGGCTGATCACCATGGCACACACTGACCATCAGGGGGCAGATGCTCAATGCAACAGCTGCCCCCTGGTGGTCAGTGAGCTCTCACAGCGGAAGCTCCACTCGGACACAAGCCAGGTTGACAGCTCTGAGTGCAGTGGCAGTGGCCGGAGCTTCTCCCATCTCCTCGGCTATGCTAAGGAGCCTCTCACGCCTCTGCAGTGTCAAGGATGTCCGACAGGTGGACATTCCCTGAGAGCTCCCGGGCTGCCAGAGGGATGTCTGCCTGCCAGCTTAGGCCCATTCCCCTAGGAAGTGGGCCTAAGCCGGCAGATGGACATCCCCCAAGGGCTCGCAGGCTGTGAGAGGATACAGGCTAGGCTGAGGGACCTGCTCCTCTCCCCTGAGTGCATCTGCCCCCTGATGGTCAGTGTGTGTCATAGCACCAGGCCTCTCGTTATGTATTAAAATAATTAAAATAGGGAGAAGTAGTAAAGGGTAAAAGAGGTCAAATATGTGGTGATGGAAGGAGATTTGAGTTTTGATGGTGATCACACATGCAATATACAGATGATTTATAGAATTGTATACCTGAAATCTGTATGATCTTATTAACCAATGTCATCCCAATAAACATAATTAAAATAGAGGACATGTAGGCATGTGGACACTACCAAAATTGTACTGTTCGGCTGTCATTCTTCATCCTCCCAAAAGTTGTTGTGTTTTTTTTCATTATATAAAGCCCTCAGGAAACATTTTAAATACCTAAAAGCACTAAGAGATCACAGGTAGACACATATGAAACTATGTCTTTAAAATGCAGTCTGTGTATGGACAACCAGTGTGCTTCCTTGGCCTGTGATCATTATCTGGTGTTTGCCTTGGAAGAAGTATAAAGAATCAGAAAGCCTGAGAGCAGCGCAGCGCAGTGATAGGGCTCTGGTGCCAGCCCGTCTGCTTTCAAATCCCGACTCCACCACTTCTGCATACGTAACCTTGAGCAAGTTACTTGACCTGTCTGTGCCTCAGTTTTCCCTTCAAAATTGCCGATAACACGGCACCTACATCAAAGAAAGAATGGGTGAAGATTAAGCGATTCCCTACGTGGGAGGTATTAATATGTGCCCAGCCTGTGGTAGGCCCTTAGGAACATTAGCTTTGGTTACTCTTGAGGGCAAAAACTTATTCGTGTCCTTCAGAGCACATTATGTACCAGCTTTGAATGCATTCAACATTGGCACACTCTTTAATTCACAGGTTGGTTTGTAAAGTTCAGGGCTCTGTGCCTTTTTACATCCATGGCTTGGCTTAGTCGCAATAACCCTAAGCATGGTCATGTGTTTCCGAGCAGCTTTTTTACAAAACGACTATTTGATCAAAGGATTTTAGCTAGTGATAAAAGTACGTGTCCTTTGTCAAAGCTTCTCCCGGCAGTCATGACAGACATGTAGGTACTCGAGTGCTCTTCTTGCAGTAGTTCTTAGCTCTGACGTTTTTCTAGTGTGGTATCTTAACCAGTTATACTTTTTTTACACATTTCATTTTAGGTCCACGTCCTGACTTTCACGGTTAACATGTTGCTGCATGGCCTCACCCACAAGCTGCAAGTCGGAGATTTGGACTCTTGTTTAGATATAATGATTCAGGTAAGGTTTAGAGAAAGGAATTCCAACTTTTTTTTTAAATAGGCCAACGACACCAAAAAGTTAGTTCACAAAGTAAGAGAGAATAGTAGCCTATGAAAATGAAATTAATGTTCTGTCTCATATTTTAGGTTAGCAGGTTTAAAAAGCTAAGAGTCAGGTGAAGTGAGTGACAACAATGGTGTGCTGTCATTGTTTTCTGGAAGGAAAATTGGCATTGAGCAAAAAATTTAACCACTTCAAAATACCTGTTTTAAAAGAATAACCAGAGTTGTGGTCTCAGGTTTATATAAATGTATATTTACCAGAGCTTTACTTATAGTAGTGAAAATTTAACAGCCAACCTTTAAAATTGAATCATTTGATCCTTTGGGGTAGAAGTTGGAAGAGACTAAGTTTTTTTACATGTATATTTTTTTATTGATTTTAGAAAAGAAGGGAGAGAGAAATAGAAACATCAATGATGAAAATCATTGATTAGCTTGACTCCTGCACAACCATTGCCCGCCACCAGGGCATGTGTCCTTGACAGGAATCTAACCTGAGACCCTCAGTCCATAGGCTGATGTTCTACCCCTGAGCCAAACTTGCTAGGGCTGGAAGAGACTAAATTTGCCACCCAACATTTTGTTCATTATTTAAAACTGTAGACACTAACGTTTTGAATTAAACGTATTAATTTTGATTACTAAGTTCAAATGTCATGAGCTTAAAAAGAAATTAAGCAACGCTTTGGTGATATCTAAAACTTGTCTGCAAATTAGGCAGTTATATGTATAAATCTGTGCAGTACACGCGGTCCTTGAATAGTGTCATTTCATTATCACACTAGAGGCCCGATGCGTGAAATTCGTGCAAGGAGCTTGGCCTCCACTACCACGGCTTTGTCCAGAAGGTCGTCTGTTCTAATTAGCATATCATGCTTTTGTTATAGGTCGCTGAGATGTTTGTGTCCATTAGCCTGTGGAAAATTGTTTTTGTTATGCATCATTTTCCTTAAGGTTGTAAAACCTATCCCCGACAATGCTTTCTTCTTTTGTTTCCCATTAGTATAAACCTTCAGGTGTTTCTGTATCTGTTATTTAGTAATGGATTCCTAAACTACATTGAAAAAAGTGAACTCTAATAGTAATTTCTTCCATCCAATTTCAGTCCAATCCAACTCACTTTCCTTGATTTGGAAGTGCCAATGCTCTTTTCAAAGATTGCTTATATCGGCATATCTCGCTGCATGTACGTAACTGCCATCGGACCTTTTTCTTTTAAAGATTTTTAACCACGAGTTGTTCGGTGCCATTGCCGAAGAGAAGGAAGTGAAGCAGATCCTCTCCAAAGTCATGGAGGCCCGAAGAAGCAAGAGTTACGATTCTTATGAAATCCTGGGCAAGTTTGTAGGAAAAGATCAGGTTACCAAACTGATCCTTCCGCTAAAAGAGGTGAGTACTTGACTGCTGCACGGGGATCTTGAAAAGAGCCGGGCAGGGCAAACCTAGCTGTCCTTGATCACAATTTCCCTGCTGTATGGACACCAATACCACCGTGTGCAGCCCTAAGGTGAGCGTTCCGATCCAAAGTTCAGAGTCCCTGCTGTAAACCCTGAGATACAGGAAGGAAGATAAGAATCGAAGAGTCGGTGAATAGTACAGTTAGGTCCAGTCAGCGGTTAAGAATGTAGCCTTTGGAGCTAGACTGCTGCTCCCAGAATGCCAAGAGGAAGAGAACTGGCAATCGTTGAACATACATAATGTTCTAAACATTGTGCTTCATTATCTGTTCTAATCTGCACGATCACCCTGTGAGATCTGTGTACCGCATCTTAGAGACAAAAGTCAAGCTCAAGAAGGTAGAAAGGAACATGGTTAAGGAGGAAAATCAATGTTTAGTTCCATATCTTTCTAATCTGAGGCTCACATTTTCCCACTGTTCCTTTCTGCCTCCTATTGGGCAAGGACTGTAATTCACCTCCCTTCATAGAGTTCTCGGTGCCCGTTGCAGGGGTGAACATGCAATAAACATTATTAACTCTTTTTAACACTGCTTTATGTACTAAGACTAGACCAAAAAGCACTATCTAACGACATGAGTTAACTATAATTCCAAGTGTTTTGATGCTGGATTAATTCCATAGTTGTTCCTAAAACCCATTTAGCCTGATCTAAGAATGTTAGATATGCTTTAAGGATGAAAAGTCAACAGAGCACATGTATTTTCCATGTGTATCATTAAATCTCTCCAAGGAAATGACCACCGTGTCATTTATTACTGCCAGATCTATGCAAGGAAATGGCTTTAATGAACCTGGAGAGTCAACATCTCACAAGTGTCACATCCTGTCTCCAGCTGTGTGTCACATCCTGGTCCTCACCCTCAGAGAGCCGAGAAGGGGCTGCAGGACACTCAGGGGCACCCACATTCCTGACCCTGGTCTTCTCTGGGGTTGAGGTGATGGGTGAATTTGACTCTGTTCTATCTATTTGAAACCTTATAAGAATGTTTCTTTTTTAATTAGAAAAATATATATTAAAAAGCAAATATAGTAGTATATATATTTTAAAAACCACCATTAGAACAAAGCCTAAAGCAAGTCTCTGCTACCTGAGCATGACATTTCTGTTTGCCTCTAGATCTTACAAAATACCACGAGTTTAAAACTGGCCCGGAAAGTTCACGAGACCTTACGCCGAATCACTGCAGGACTGATTATAAATCAGGAGATGACGGCAGAATCCATTCTATTGCTCAGCTACGGTTTGGTCAGTGAAAATCTCCCCCTGCTAACAGAGAAAGAAAAGTAAGTTTGAAAAATAAAAACTCACATTTAGGTGTTTGTTTCTGATAAGACATGCAGTTTTAAATGGGTTCACTTCAAAATTTGCTTTAGTAAAAAAAATAATAATAATAATATTTAACTGAGTTATAAGATGATTCTACTTTGTGGTGTTTTCTCTGATATCATTTCTATTTGGGATGTTGATTGAATCAAAGTTAAGATAGAGTTTAAATATCCTCTATGCCTCTTATTCTGGTCAAATAGACATTTAGATCTTGAATCCTCATAGCAACTCTACATGGTACTGTCTTTATTTCAGAGTGGCTGCTCCTCTTCAGTCTATTAAAGGTGGATTTTACCATTTAAATCAGGATAATTTCATTTCAGTTATCCTTAGATTAGATGAGATATCTCTAATTAGCTTATTTTAGATTATTCTAATCTTTTATATTAGAATCTGAGCTCTCTAATGCCTTGAGATTAAGCACCAATTTACAGTCCTCTTTATTTTACAAAGCATACCATATACTTCTTTGCAAAAAATAGGAACTCAATACATATTGTTGCTTCTAAGATCTAAATCTTAAAAGATTTGAAAATGCCATATTTGTAAATTTCCTTTCGATTTCGCTTCTCTGTTGTTCTAAAAGAGATTCCTCGGCACTTGTTTTCAGACGTCAAAGAAAGGGAGTGTACCCTTGCTGTTCGTCTGAATTTGGGAGGGTCTTCTGTGTCTCAGGTTAAGGGAGAAAAGACCCCACAGCAGACAACACATTCGCCAGTGCTCAACTCTCATCCCCAGAGAGAGCCGCAGTAGCTTATGGGAATGCAGCATTTATTTTTTATTCCACTGTGATTGACAGAAACCCAGCCGCCCCTGCCCCGGATCCACGTCTGCCACCCCAGAGCTGTCTTCTGCTCCCCCCAACTCCGGTTCGAGGCGGGCAGAAAGCTGTTGTGAGCAGGAAGACCAACATGCATATATTTATTGAGTCTGGGCTTCGGGTAAGAATTAACCCTAAAGTGAGACTCACTGCCCTTGGTGGGGCTGTGCCTTTTCCTGCTGCTGAATCTCTAGTCTTATTTCCACTGTAAATGTCTTACTGTGAGCAAATTATGGAATTTTTTAAAGGTGCACTGTTTATATTGAACTTTTCCAGCACTTACTTTGATAATGTAGTTCTCTCAGAATTAATGATTCTGACTTAATATTTATTATGGTTTCTTGTTACTTTGCTCATTAGTTTACACCTCTGAACTGTGAATTCTCTTAAAAGGTGGTGAGCTTTTAAAGACACAAATCTGATCATTATCATTTCCTTTTAAAAACTCTTCATTGGCTTCCATTTCTCCTAGGAGTGAGCTAGTCCTGCAGTTGGGCTGCTAGGGCCTTGCCTTGTACTTATTATACCCATTCCAACATGCACATTCCAGCCACACATGGCTTTTCCTTGATTATTTTTTTTAAATATATTTTATTGATATTTTACAGAGAGGAAGGGGGAGAGGGATAGAGAGTTAGAAACATCAATGAGAGACATCGATCAGCCGCCTCCCGCACACCCCCCACTGGTGAGGTGCCCACAACCAAAGTACATGCCCTTGACCGGAATCAAACCTGGGACTCCTCAGTCCGCAGGCCGACGCTCTATCCAATGAGCCACACCGGCTTTGGCTTTTCCTTGATTCTTAAAGTCTCCACACTGTTCCCGTTCCAGGGCCTCACCACCCACTCTTCCCTCTGCCCAGATCCCCACAGAACCTACATTTACAGTTATTTCCTAGCGTCTGTCTCCCAGGCTAAGATCCAACATTGCAGGGACCATGTCCGTCTTGGTCATTGCGGCATCCTGCGTGCTAAGCCGGTGCCTGGAATCTAAGTAGGTGCTGAGTAAGCATTTGATAAATGAAATTCTAATCTCAGCTGTACAGTAAGCTCCTACCTCTTCACTAACTGAGACTCTCGCAGGCAGTGTCCCATTTTTTCCAAATTTTTTATATATCAGAACGAAGCAACTTAACATTTCAGGCTGTCTCTTAAGTTATTTCACCTTTACCTAACTCATGTGGTCTTACGGGCACCTGCTGTGAAATGTCTTTTTTAAATCTTTCAGCTGCTGTATCTGAGTCTGAAAACTTCCAAGATCAAGTCTTCGAGTGAACAGGTTCTGGAAATGTTGGATCCTTTCGTGCCTCTACTCATAGACTGCCTGGGTTCCATGGATGTGAAGGTGAGCACCTGTCCCTCCACTGAGCTGGTCCTGCAGAGTACCCAGAACTGAACTTCTAGGCATGTGCCACATAAGATAGTTCGGATTGCCCTTAACAGTTTATAAAGCCCTTCTAGGTACATTAATTACTTCCTTTAATCCTTGCAGCAGCTTCATGAGGGTGAGTGGTAGGTCCCCATGTCAGTAATCATCCTCACTTCCTCACCATCGTCACTACCCTACGCCCTGCTGTGAATCCTCAGAATAGTTCATGGGGTATTTATTATTATTTCTGCTTTATAGATGAGAAAACTAGCCCTTGAACTAAGTGACTTGCCCCACAACGTAGATGTAGCGTATGAGCCTTCGTCTCAGACTCCAAAGCCCACACCCTCCCATTCCCCAGATGGTCTGTTTTGCGGAAGGTTCTGAGAGCTCATTTGCTCTGGTCAGTCAGGTAAAAGCTGCAGAGCTGGGATCTATGCCCCCGTCCTCCTCTGGAGCTTTTTCCTCGGTCTTCATCTGATCACCCCGGAAGTCCATCAGCAGCCAGCGCAGTGGGAGTCTGGTCACGCAGAGCTGAACTAGATGGATAGGGTGCGGTTCATTTACCAAATACTCAGCACCTACTTGGATTCCAGGCATTTGCTTGGCCTGGAGGTTCAGGGATTCTCATGTAAATCAGTTGGGTTTTTTAAAGTATATTTTTATTGCTTTGAGAGAGGGAGAGGGAAAGGGAGAGAGAGAAAAACTTCTGGCATCCTTTTATCTTTGTATTTCTACTACTCATTAGAGTGTCAGGTATACATAAATTGCTAAAATTGGCCAGCCTATGCTTTTATGTACCCGTATAGGTTAAGAATGTGGTAAGTGAGCTTATGGGTCATCCTACAGCAGTAAGTTCTTCTCCAGTGGGGAACGGAAAACCCCCCAGCCTTCGGCACAGTTCTTCGAGAAGGCTGGACAGAACGTGTCATTCCTGCGACTGTGTAGAGAGTACCCACTTCGGTGCTGGATCACTGAGTGAGGTCGCTTCATACGTTGACTGGTTCGGTTTGCTTGTTTTCAGGTGATCACAGGGGCTTTGCAGTGCCTGATCTGGGTCCTGCGCTTCCCGCTGCCGTCCATAGAGACAAAAGCGGAGCAGCTGACCAAACACCTCTTCCTCTTGCTGAAGGACTATGCAAAGCTCGGGGCCGCCCGGGGCCAGAACTTCCACATGGTGGTGAATTGTTTCAAGGTGAGGTGTCTCCACTCCCGCTTAGAAAAGGTCCGGCCCGGGGTGAACATCGAAGTTAGTTCTCCTCATCGTCCTTCGTGCTCTTGGTCAAAATGTATTCCAGACTCATTTGCTAAGGCCAGAGGGCTGGTTTCCTGTGTGAAAAGCATTGATAATCGTATTACATCCTCATGATGTCCCTGGATCCTGATTTGTGGGACATCCCGGCATTAACCTCACCATTGACCTTGCAGTGTGTGACCATCCTTGTGAAGAGAGTGAAGTCTTACCAGATAACCGAAAAGCAGCTCCAGGTCCTGCTAGCATATGCTGAGGAGGACATTTACGATACATCAAGACAAGCCACTGCGTTTGGTCTCCTAAAGGTATGGTATCATTAGAATGCTGGGCTTTACAGTTTATGGGCCTTGAGTCAAATACTTAAAATAACACGGAACACGGTGTTTTGACTAGTAGTAGACTTTCAAAATTATGTAATTTATAGAGATAATGATTTTGTTATTAAAAATATTGGAAAGTGAGCTCTGTATTAATACTTCAGGGAATCTGTACGAATACAGATATGTACTCATACTTATTATATTGAACATTATTTTCCTTCTTTTTTTTTTTTACTTGTGGCGAAATATACTTAACATAAAATTGCCCATTTTAATGATTTTGGGGACGGGAGGAGATACTTCCGTTATGTTTGAAGACTGCCTGTGGCTACTTTGACACCAGGTTGGCTTTTGCCCATCTGCAGTGAAACATGAAGAGTATGTCTCTTCCTTCTGTATTGTAGGCCATCTTATCAAGAAAGTTGCTGGTCCCCGAAATCGATGACGTCATGCGGAAAGTATCCAAGTTGGCCATTTCTGCTCAGACTGAACCTGTCCGGGTGCAGTGCAGACAGGTTTGTAGAGATCCTGGGGTCGGGCCTACCTTCTCCATTTGGTGTTTAGGTAGAGAGATGGCAACACTGACTAAATTCTGAAGACAACTCTGTGTCATGTTGATGCTTTATTCTGTGATTCAAGAACCCATTACACTCCACGTGTGAGGAGGGCGCTTTTCAGTTAACGAGGAGCATTTTGAGTACAGCCTGCCATGTGTAGCATGTTTAGATAGATATAGCATGATAGCCTGCAGCAAGGATTTCCATTCAGTGGTCCAGCCATCCATTAGCTACTTACATATATCCTTGTATGTCGGTGCTGCCAGAAAGGGTCAGCAAAATTCTGTTATAGCAGGCAGGCACAAAACAAAATGCCACAAATAGCTATTTAATTACAGACATCGTAAGTGCCAGGAGGAAATGGTACTATCATATTCCACAGGACATACCATTATTTATATGTCTCAAAAAAAACTATGACACCAGGGTCAGATGCTACCAATTATAAGACACATCCCAATTTCAGAGATGTGAAAATAAGAGCTTCTTAGAGTTGATGGACTGTGGAAGAGTGTATGATAAGAGCATATGGTCAGGTGGAGAACTACCCTAGTCTGAGAGTCAGTCAGGAAGCTCAATCTTCCTGAGCATTGGCATGTAAGGAAGATTCGAAGGAAGAGTAAGGCTTCATCTTCCAAGCGAAGGGAGTGGCAAATGCCAGAGGAAGTAAGCCTTGGGGTGGGTAAGAGCTTAGCTTGTTGGGAGCTAAATGAAGGTAAGTGACAGGAGGAAGGGAGCCAGGATAGAGGAGACCGGTGGTCTTGTTAGCTTTGTTCTGAGAATAGCAAAAAAAAAAAAAAAAAAACCCTATTGAAATCAGTAGGCAGGGGAGTGACACGAGCAGATTTGTGTTCAGACCTGTGTGCATCCCTCATCACAGGAGCAGCCCAGGAGGTGGAAAGGTCTGAACTAGAAATACGAACTCAGAGTTAAAGGAGTGTTTGGGCTGCTAAGGAGGCCAAGGAGGAAAGGAAAGAAGCTTGTCTTGAGAAAACGTTTCTTTAACTACTGTTTTTTAGGAAGGAGAGCTAGCTACTATGTACTAAGTGCTAGGTGAGTGCCCAGCACTTTGAATACAAGACTTCGGTATCCCCATTTTATAGCTGGGAAAAACAGGCCTGGAAAGTTTAATGCAGCGCCTGGTTCTCATAATCTATATGTATATAAAAGGATAAGTGACCATCCGACCAGTAGCTATGATGCGCAATGACTACTAGGGGGCAGACGCTCCAACCAGTAGCTATGACACACACAGACCCCCAGGGGGCAGATGGTTAACGCAGGAGCTGCCAAGTTGCGGTGACTTGGCTTCTGCAGTTCTCTGGTGACACACCCTGGAACCAGAAAGGAGGGAGCCCAATTCCGGGGTGTGTCACTCGAGAACTGCCCTCTCACAATCCAGGACCCCTTGGGGAATATCAGAGAGCTGGTTTTGGCCGATTATGGCACGTCAGGCCGAGGAACCCCATCTGCTAAAATGACCCTGCTAGCTCTACAGATGCCCTTTGAGTTACAGCAGCGCCCCAGGTGCAACCATCCAGGAAGAGACTGAGAGGTTGGCTCCAGGGCATGTCCAGCCCATCTTGCCCAGTCCTGCCCTGTCAGCCACCTTCTAATTAATTTTCTTTCAGTGTGCATAAATCTGTGCACCGGGCCTCTAGTTCGCTAATAAAATAGGCTGAATAGTATATGGTTTAAAAGCAGAGCATTTGGCCCTAACCGGTTTGGCTCAGTGGATAGAGTGTCAGCCTGCAGACTGAAAGGTACCGGGTTCGATTCCAGTCAAGGGCATGTACCTTGGTTGCAGACACATCCCCAGTAGGAGGTGTCAAGAGGCAGTAGGAGGTGTCAAGAGGCAGCTGATCGATGTTTCTCTCTCATTGATATTGCTAACCCACTCCCTTCCTCTCTAAAAAAATCAATAAAATATATTTAAAAAATAAAAAAATACTAAAAGCAGAGCATTTGGATGCAGATAGACTAAGCATGGCCACCTGAGCAAGTTACTTATTTTTCTGCTAAACTCATTCTCTTCATCTGAAAAATGGGGCAACATCACCTACTTTCTAAGGAAGTAATGAAATTTAACTGGGAAACAACCCAGTGTTGGGCACATAGAAGGCATTTAGTAAGTGCAATAGTTATTATCAGTATTAATATTATCACCATTATTGTTACTCTTGCTCGAGGGGAAATATATGGTTGAACCGCAGTCCATATTCAGTCCACTACATCACACCACCTATCGTAGCAAGAAGAGTCTCTAGCGTGTGAGCCCTAAACAGCCAAGCTGGGGGGAGGGGGAGGAGCGGGGGGGCAGGACTTGACTCTTGGTCAGGTGTAAGTGAGGTGGGAGGAGAGAGGAAGGGGTCCAGTTCCCAACTCAGGAGGCCAAGTTCGCCTAAGCGATCACTCTTCTCAAAGATCTTTTTAACCTACCAGCCTATCCCAGAGAGCAGCTTAGGAGACAGGAATCCTGGAGTAATAGGATCCGAATCATCTGCTGTGAAATTTCTGTTCCTAGGTTTTTCTGAAATACATTCTTGACTATCCGCTGGGTGATAAATTGAGACCGAACTTGGAGTTCATGGTTGCTCAACTAAAGTAAGTGTAAGCCATAAACTGTGCAGAGATGGTGGGAAGTTTGTTTTAATGTGGCGGCTGTCTTGAAAAGAACAAGACTAAACATGAGAGCGTATTCTCTGAGGATGATCTGTGAGTCACTGACTTAACTAGCAAACGTTATATAGCAGCTCTGAGTAGCTTTCACTTCAGTATGACCACTGATTGTCACTAGAATCCACTGAGGAGAATGGTAAAGATCTAACAAAAGCACATGTAAAACTGCATAGCAGTTGGGAAAATGGAGTGTTTTCCACTTTTTAAAAAATAGACTAGCATCTTGAGACAATATTTTAAATTGTTAAAAATAATTGCTGGTAAATGTAAAAGATCCTAACAAGTCGTGCTGTTCTTGCCCTAGTTATGAACATGAGACCGGGAGAGAGTCCGCCTTGGAAATGATTGCCTATCTCTTCGACACGTTCCCTCAGGTATCCTCTCTCACAAAGACACACTGGTAACTGTGTTTCCCATAAGCCCTCGGGTACCCACGGTCCTCCCTTGGTGGGCATCTGGGGATTCCAGTCTCAGTGTCCTCATCTGTGCCCGTTCTCTTTTAGGGGCTGCTCCACGAGAATTGTGGGATGTTCTTTATCCCTCTTTGCCTGATGATGGTGAACGATGACTCTGCCCTGTGTAAAAAGATGGCATCCATGGCGATCAAATCCTTACTCAGCAAAATCAGCCTTGAGAAAAAAGATTTTCTTTTTGAGATGGTTACCACCTGGTTTGGAACAAAGAAGGTTAGGATTGCTTTGAACTACAGTCCAGTGGAAACTCGTAGCTTTATTTATACTTTAAATAAGAACACATGTTCATTGTTGAATTAATTTTTCCCAAATAGCTTTCTTATTTTTATTTGATTATGTTAGTAATCTTACAGTAAAATTTCAGCAGATGTAATAAGTTGTAGATGTAACATACGAATCACCTGTATTCCCACTACATGGTTAATGTCGGCCAGTTACCAAGAATGTGTCATAATTCACATAGCCAGCCCCCATTGATGAGTACTTTCCTTTCCAGTTTTGCTTATTCAGTTGATAGAATGTAATTTTTGTCAGGGATTGTGTCCACTTGCTGACTCTACCTCTATCAATACTGGCCCATCTTTTGTGGAATATAAACAACACATCATAATGTAATAGTGGTTTTAGTATTAGAGTCATAAGGTGGCATGGCAGGATGGTATGAAATTTTTCTATTTTTTAAACATTTAAAATGAGAAAAAAAATATTCCGTGGGTAAAGATGAATCACTTTTTTAAAATGTTTTTCTTGGATATGAAGATTTCTCAATATTCTTGTCACCAGTGATCCATTTTCCATTGATCTCTGGTTTCATAAAGAGCTATTGAGAACAGAATCATGCCCACTTTAATTTTGTAGTTTTGGAAGTAGGTTGTGTTGACATTATCTTTTGGTGGCTTCTCTTTGGCAGAGCTTGAGTAGACAGCTAGCTGCGCTGGTTTGTGGAGTGTTTGTGGAAAGTGAAGGGATCGCTTTTGAAAGAAGACTTGGGACTGTTCTCCCTGTGATTGAGAAGGAAATTGATCCTGAAAACTTTGAAGAGGTAAGTCATTTTGCTAGGGAATGAGAGTTTTGCTCATTTTTGTAGTTTTCCTTCATGTGATACAGCTAATAGATTAAGTAATGTGTTCCAAAATGCTTTTTTATTAATAAAAGCAATAGTTTAATGCAGTTGGATCTTTTTTAAATGTGGACTAAAGTAAGTTTTCTTCCCACAGTGTACACATGTTCATTGTTGAATTAATTTTTCCCGAGTAGCTTTCTTATTTTTATTTGATTATGTTAATAATCTTACAGTAAAATTTCAGCAG